>JAWNLV010000117.1:397500-462500 GCA_035042125.1 Drosophila longiperda
TCGAGTGAGCTCAACTAAAAAATAACCCAAGCATATTATGTCTAATATCCCTTGGAAAGCTTTTGCTTAAGTGTGCCAGGCACAGGAACTGAAGAGTAAAATAAATTTAATGATAATAAATAATAGATAAATAATGAGAATAGGTTTAATGTTTCATATCCGATGTTGATGAAATTCGCTCACTTTATTAAGTCAAAAATTATGACTTTAAATGTTAAATATATTTATCGATATTCGTGAAGCAGAATAAACCCAAAATATTGACAAACATTTTTGTATGTTTTTTTATCGAATTGCCTGTTGATTCAGATCTTTTTTTATACTGCAGAAAACGATTAAAGATTTAAAATGTATAATGAAAAAAATACAAACTTTGTCAGTGTGGTTGATGCCGCAGTTTAATTAGCGAGATTAGAGAAAAAACAATTAATTGTAATTTGGCTGACTTTGTGTTAAATTTGTGCAATTTTCTTAAGCATAGTCGTGCAATTAAGAAATCATCATTTTATGGCTGCAAACATGTGCGAAATTGTCCACTGAGCTGGAAGAAAATTTATCAGTAAGCTGAATGATTTATTAAGCGAACACAAATATTGGGCGTGTCGAAGGATGATTTTGCTGACAGATGCCACAACGAATTGCTCATACTACTAAATAAAATATGTACATTTTGAAATTGATAGTGGCTGTGAACAATTAACTGTGTAATCAGGCAATATATATTTATATATATATATATTTAAAATTTATATATAGTAAAACCTCAGAGTATCGCAATGACAACGATATTAGATGTGTTTAAAATTGAATGCACACTGTGAAATGAGCAACGAAAATTGTAAGTTTAAGCAAACAACCTGAATGTGTATCTGTTGTGCGGGTGTGTGGATGTGTGGGTGTGCGAGTGTGAGGTTCAATGCATAGTTGAAAAGTTGAAAAAAATAAACAAACACAAACGCAACGAGTGCAATAAAAACAGCACAACTCGTATAAAAAAAAAAAAACAATAAATGCCATCTTAGACAAGGCAAAAATTAAATACCCTTAAAGATCTGTGTATTATCTGAAATATATACAAAATATTAAAAACCAACCGATTGTTCCTATAAAAGTTATATAGGCATAGTTGTACGATACTATGTGCAAAATAGTAGATTCGCTGGGATAACTTGTTCGATCAATATGATATGGCAGTCGGATCTGTATAATTTTTGGTTTAAGGTGTGCGAATTCAAATAATACAATTTAATTGAAATTTTGGCCAGCTTGCTTAGACAACTTGTGCCAATTTCAGCTGACAGACAAACTTGGCTTGTTATGCTGATTAATAAAATGTTGAATTTTTGGGGTTGCCTTTAATTGTGACAAACTTGATGACATAATTATAATACCCTCTGTAAAGGGTAAAAGGTAAGGGGGGAGGAGGAGTCAACTGGGCCAAAAAAGTATGCTAGCAAAATTGTTGCTTCTTTTGCATAAATATGAATAAATTAAAGCCAGAATCAACATTTTTTGAGGCTTCGCTCGCGTTGGCCATGAATGCAGACATGAACATGGGCCCGGACACGGACACGGATACGAACACGGGCGTGTAGGCGTATGGGCGTGTCCATGAAGGCGTAAAGAGGAAAATCGAATTAAGTGTTGGCGGTTGGGGGAGTGGCGTGTGGGGGAATCCGCAGAGAATGCATCCAATGAATTGACTGACGCACTTTTTGTGGCCAGCAATTAAAAATTGCGCGCTGTTGCACATTTAATTATTGGGAATCGGCTTTCAGGTAATCATTGTTAATGGCAACTACGATGCATTTAATCTTAACGGTAATGTTGTTGTTATTTGTATAAACAACATTTCTCTCTCTCTGTCTCTTTCTCTCTCTCTTTCTCTTTCGCTCTCGCACACTTTGTATTTGTTGACTGTTTTTCGTTGTTTGTGCAGCCGTCGCCTTTAAGTTGTCATTGCTCATTTGCATACACATATTTTTTACCTATATATATATATATATATATATATATATATATCCATTTATGGATACATAGTCCGATATAATTACTGGCAATGGCAGCTGGCACAGCTGGCCCCACACATAAATGCTGAAATTTCAATACAAAAATAAATTCTCAATATCCGCATTGGCCGCAGCTCAAGCTGAATATAATTTATTTAATGGGATTCAATGTGGTGCACAAATTTCCACGCACATAATCAAATAATATTGAAATAAAGTTGCGAGATCATTAATTAAAACTTCACTGATGGTAATTTGATCAAAAGCTGCCTTGTTGCAACAACATTCATTTTACTCACAGCATATAATACAAACAAGTTGAAAATCATTTTTTTTTTTTTGTTTTTTGCTTGTCGATAATTTAAAATAATTGTGAATTAAAAATACATAAACGGAGCATCCAAATAGAATCGACTGTGTGTGTGTGTGTGTGTGTGATTTTTATGTAAAACCTGCAACTTTGATCCAATTAACATTTACTTCAATAAAAAAATAATTTTGTTTGAAAATAAGATTGTAAATGATTGCAGAAAAAGCAATATCAGCAGAGTCAGTGCAATAAAGTGGACAAAAAAAAAATGTATCCTTTGAGAATATATCAAATTATGTTTCAAAATACATTTTCACAATAAATTGGGCAGCCGTAAATGTCATTAAGGAATTTGCAAATGCAACGATATTACTAAGTTGCAGAGTCCTGTGGCAACTTTCAAATATGCTGGACAATAATATCAAAAAAAAATTTCATGATTAAAAGTGCAAAAAGTAAGTTGTGAAGTTGGCGAATGAATGAGTTTGGCATGAGGGGGTTGCTGGAGAGGGGAGAGGGGTGTCTTGGGTAAATAATATTGGAATGATTTTATTTGATTTGCATTCTCAGATGTGTCATTGTTAGAATATATTCAAAAGGACTGCAAAGGATGTTGAATATCTTTCATTATTGTTGGCAAATATTAAAAATATACTTTAAGGGTGCAAAAACCAGGCAAGCAAAAAACGAAAAAAAAAAAAAAAACCAAAAACCATTGTAAAAAAAAAAAAAAAATAATCTTAAAAACTGCACAACAGAAAAATAATAAGTACAAGATGAAGCGAGACCAGCAGCAGAAGCAAAGCGAGAAGAAGAAGAAGATGAAGCAGAGAAGCAGCAGCAGAAAGAGAAGGAAGAGAAGAAGAAGACGAAGAAGAAGAAGCAGCCACGATAAATGTAAGCAAAAAGTGCGCTGCAAAGACGCCTTTTTGCCTGGTTGGATTAAAGTATTAGGCTGGAAATTTAAAACCTCTTCAATAACAACAACAACAACAAGGATAGACGACGCTGGCAGTTGAGGGGGCAGAGCGGGGGCAGCACTGAAACCAAACTGAACCCAACTGAAAAATTAAACAACAAGCAGAAGAAGAAGAAGCAGAAGAAGAAGCAGAACGATGAAACAGTCTTCAAAAAGAACAAGGCAAACGGATAATGTTGCACTGCCTAGTCGTGTTGGCTGGCAAGGAGGCAACACAATGTGGCAGCATAACGGCAGAATGTGAGAAAGAGAAAGCGCTAGTCTTGTGGTATCAATGTGACGTTGAGGTCTGCGGTCCTCTTGCCTCTTGTGCGACAGGTAAATGGAGGCAGCAGCAAAAAGAAAACAAAAAAAAAAAAATGACAGGCGCAGAAGCGATGCCAGAAGGTGAAGTGGGGAGGGCAAGTGCCAGGGAATCGCTGGCTCCCCTCGGTCAGGCCGATGGGGCCTGACCCTGACCAGCTTACCAGCAGCTACATAAATATTTTTAATAACGGGGGCCGTCGCATAAATAACATCGAAATCTGAGCCAACATCCTGGGCAGCCGCCAAGTCCTTGGCCGGGCAGCGACTTGACCATTAAGATATTGCATTGGACGCGCGTTGCAAGGCTTGAATCGGTTGCAAATTCAACATTAAGTCCCTTAAGTCTCATCCCCCTCCACAACCCTCGACACAGCATCCAAAACCATTTACATATTGCCTGGAACCCTTTAAACCGGTTTGACGAGTTTGCGTTGCCAGGACTAAAATGAGCAAGTGTGCCCCAACCCTTTGTGGCAAGGAATGGTGCAAACAACAACAACAACAACAGCAAACGAGTCGTAAGCAGCTGAACATAGATTTATCAATGCGAACTTGACAACATTTTGCAAATGTGCTAAAATTAAAATAAGCAAATTTATTTGTTCTTCATTTGATCAACTATTTAAACCACTGATGCTGAATATAAATATATATATATATATATATATATATATATATATCACAAGCTATATTTAACAATTAAGCATTTAGTCAGATAAGCGAAAAATTTAATGTGCCTTTAAAATTATTTCGCATAAATCATATTTAAGACACTTAAAAACTAATTTCAATTCCATTTTATTGAATCAATACTTAAATTTAGAGTATTTGCGCTTCGTTTAAGTACCAACAATTTTGCCAGTCAGTTTTCATTTAAGTGTTTTTGTTATTGTTGTCGCTGTTGTTGCTTTTAAGCTGCTGTTGCCCCATTCGCTAGACTTAATCACCTCATGACGTGGCAACGTTCTCGTTGTTGTCCTCAGCATCAGCATCAGCATCAGCATCATCGTCAGCATCGTCGTCATCATCATCATTGTTATCATCATCATCGTCAAGTTCGTTATCGAGTTTGTCATCGTCACCCTTCAGCAGGACGGCTCCTTATGAACAGAATTCGAGTTTGGACTGGCTTTGGTTTTGGGGCTTGAATGCGTGCCGCTTATCAATGGAAAGTGCTGACGACAACGCAGCCAAAGCCCAATGTTCCCATCCCCATTCGCCATGCCCCATTCCCATCGTCAGACCGAGGCTTATGAGGAGCAAGAACAGGCCGAGGACCCTCCTCACATGCTGCCGCTGACGAGAGTCTGTTTATAGTTTGCCAGCAACTAAATTAAAATTATTTCAACTCGAGTGAAGTTTTCGGCGATGTTGGCCATAACGGAGCCTCAGCCTGAATCGAACAGGCAGAAGAAGAAGAAAAATAAGAAGAAGAAGAATCCAGTAACGGAGCCTGTGGAAAAATCCGAGCATGCACTCGAAAAAAATAAATGCCATTATTAAGAATTAAGTGACTCCTATGTGGGTCATAATTAAAAAACTAAATATCAAACTAAATTTGTAAAAAATTACCAGACAGTAATTTATTTTAAAATTAGGAATTATCTTCAAAATTCAAGTATTAAGTCAGCTTAATTTATACTTTAGTTAATTAGCTTCTTACAACTCAAAGTTTATATTTAATATATATCGTTTAAGCATTATAATTTCTACTTCAAAAAAGTTGGTTTCTTCTCTCTAAATTTATTTGCAGAAATACCGAAAAAATTTACTGAATTTAGCATTTATTTGTGCTTCATTTGAAATTGTATTTTGTTTTTTTTTTGCAGAGTGTAGTTTGAGTCTCTGAAGTTGGCAGTGTGGATCTGAAGTTTGATATTACCCTATGCCTGGTGCCCGGTCTTTGATGCCTGATGCCCGATGCCTGATGCCAGATATCAGGGCCATTAAACAAGTTTGTTGTGGCTCTGTTGTTTTGTAGGGGAAGCATTTTGATTACTGTCGCACTTGACGTGTTTCTTGTTGTTGTTGTTGTTGTTGTTGTTGTTGTTATTATTCGATGGTATCAGTTATAAATACTGATGAGCAACGGTTCGATTTGGTTGCTCCTCAATTTGCTAAGCCAAACGCAAAAGGGTAAACATAATAAGTATGATAATAATAGTTAAACGCAACAAACGCAACAACAACTAACAAAAAAAAAAACATTCGAAGTGTGGCGCTAGCAATTCGAATGACACATCTAGACAAAAGGGTTCAAAAAGTGTGAAATCAAACAATTAAAAACTCAATTAGCGCCATATTGAAAAGCTGCCAATCATTTGGTGTTTCTCTGTCTCTATCTCTATATACATGTGAGTGTGTATATGTGTGTGTGTGTGTGTGCGTGTGTGTGATTTTAGTGTTTCTTGTTTGTTTGCATTGTGTGCCGCAAATTGGTCAAAAGCACAAAAATATCAAAGATTGGACTGAGTATAAAAACGAGCATGAAAAAACAAAAACAAAAAACAAAAAACACACAAAAACAAATCAACATTGAAAACAACAAAAAGCAAATCAAACAAAAGGCAAAGGCAAATGGCAAACCTCACAAATAGAGCGTGAAATTGACATAAAAGAATAAAAGAAAAACAAGTATTGTGCAGAGCCAAAAAAAAAAAAAAAAAAAAAAAAGATTGAGCAAAATAGAGGGCAACAGCAACAGCAGCAGCACAAACAACAACAACAACAAAAGCGGCAACTGCAACAAATGCAAAATAGCAAGCAAATTTGTTGGAGCAGCACATGAATTTTCCCTGCATAGATACATTTATATCTGCATATGGGTGTTGCCACAGCCAAGGCATGCCAATGTGTGTGTGCAAGGTGTGTGTGTGTGTGTGTGTGTGTGTGTGTGCAGCCGGAAGGATAAAGCATATGGCAAAGGCATATGGCTTGAACCCTGTATCATAAGTGAACAAAGATGGCGTGAAACGGGGGTTTAAGTGCAAGGAGCAAGTTATGCAGTCGAGTAAAAAATTAGCTGTGAAAGACATCAAAAAAAATACACAAAAGGAAAACCTGGCACAGACAAAATCGGTAAAAAACATAAAAGTTATTTATCAGCTGAAACTGAAGCAAAATACAAGCAGGCAACAAACAAAAGCCATCAAATTCTCTGCTAATCGATTAAGAAAACAACAATTATAAATTGTCAGCAGATTAAATGTGGGCAACAGGGAGTATATGCAATCTGGAAGTTGGCTAGAATAATCAAGATTACATTCCTAGGATTCGAGATCTATTCGGTTGCAATTCGGCAGGCAGGCTCTAGTCTCCACTTGCCACTTGATGGGCAATATCAACTACAGTTCTGGTGCCTTAACATCAACATCAACATCAGCGTTCTCAGTCAGTGACAAGTCTCTGTCTAGACTAGACCACGCCCACATTATGCTGGCCGCCCATGTTGGGTCAGACTGTGAGCTGAGCTGATGGCAGACGTCAGCAGAAAACGGAAAGGCAGCCAAATGCAATTATGAAAAATTCATTTGATTTGTGTTTATGATTGTGCCATCCGTTCGTAAAATGTTTATAAAATTTAATTTACCATGAGGATCAGCCAGACTCGCCGAGGACGAGAGTGCAACAAAAAAAAAAAATAAAAATAAATAAAAAAAGCGCAATTCATGCGCCTAAAGATCCCCGGCGATGGCCGAGATCCCACTGCAACTGCAACATTGCAACAATTTAACTGCATGTCAAAACCATTGGCACCCCATGCAGATGCACGCAACAGTTGCAGTTGTTGTTGCAGTTGTTGTTGCTACTGTTGCAAAAGTTGTATGGATTTGACTTTTACTCAACTCATTGCCTCGTAATTAGTGGAAATTACTTGTGCCGTTTCCCCAAAATACAACAACAAAAACAACTGCAACTGCCACTGCCACTGCAACTGCCACAGCCACAGCCACAGTCACAAAAAGCTCAAGCAAATAAATGAAGATAAAAACAATAACAGCGAAAACAAAACAAAAAAAAAAAAAAAAAAAACAAAGTGCGGCTGCAGCTGAGAGTCGCTTGTAATTACCGCAACGATCAACGAACACCGATCAACGTCGACTGTCGCTTGCCACAGGTGCGTGGCGGACAAAAAACTGCGTCAAGTGGCAGCCACATGCTGCACGTACAATCCTAAATACTCTGCCATGCAACGCTCTCAAAAATTTTCCAAGGTTTATTGTCACAACTAAAAAGCATGACAAAAATATCAAAATTATATTAATTTATTTATTATTAGAAATTTTTAAAAATTTAATTTTTATTTAAAATTTATCTGTAAATATGATAAACAAATTTGTGAAAACTAATTCAGCATAAGTTAATTTAAAATTTTACACTTGGCAAATATTTTCAAAATTAATTTAAACATTAACTAAACATAACCTAAATATTGTAATACTAAAAAAAATTTTTAATTTTGAAATGGAGAAAAGTATAGTAAATTTGAAGATATTTTCGAAATTATTTGTAATGTAGAATTCAGTTTTAGTTGTTATTTTTTTTATCACAAAATAAATGTTTCATTTTGAAATGGAGAATAAAAAATAGTAAATTTATAGATATTTTCGAAATTATTTGTGAAGTAGAATTCAGTTTTAGTTGTTATTTTTTGATCATAAAATAAACCAAAAGCAAATGTTTAATTTGTTGTGTTGTCGATTATTTCTCCCTCTCTCTTTGTGTGTCTCTCTCTCTCTAGCCAGAGGCCAGCAAGTAAAATAATAATAATAAAACACATGCACAAAAAAACCGAGTATGAAAAAAGAAAGAGACTGAGAAAAAAAAAAAAAAAAAAAAGAACTCAACTCTGGACATGACACGGCAATTTGTGTCGCAAACGACGGCTTGCAAAATTAATTTGTGTCCGCTGTTATTATAAACTTTTTCTGTTGTCGTTTGCTGTGGTTGTTGTTGTTGTTGTTGTTGTTGTTGTTGCTGCTGTTGTTGTTGTTGTTGTTATTGTTGTGGTGGTTGCTGTCGTTGTCTTTATTGAATTAAGCGTTTTTTTCCAACTCGATTTCAATTTGTATCCAAAAGCCGAACGCCAATCTGTGCGCGCCAACGGCAAGGTAAACTCCGCTTTCCATCTCCATCCATATCTCCATCTCCAACCACATCTCCATCTTCATCTGCATCTACAGCTGCATCCTCGACCTCGTTTCCGCGCTTACACATAACACAGATTTGTAAGGCATGCCCCAAGCACACTACACACACTCTGTGTGTGGGAGCGCATAATTGGGAAGTGAAGTCATTGGACGTAGGAGGGCGTGGCACTGTTTGATTTCTGGGAGTATGACGACAAAGATGGCGTCTCATTTGCACTTGACATTAACAGCCGGCTGCTGCTGCTGCTGCTGTTGCTGCTGTGGTTGTTGCGACTCGCATCAACACTTTATGCTTCATTTGATGCCGCACAGCTGGCCAGTAGGGCAGTGGCATCCCAGTTAGCGGCGTCTCGAGTCCAGTCAGCCGTTGCCAACGCCATCGCTGCTCAATCAATTGGAAAAGTAAACAACTAAATGAGAAGCAGCAGCAGCAGGAGCAGCAGCAGCATCAGCTGGAGGAGTTGGAAGGGTTTGTTACCGTATTTCAAATGTTTACTCCAAGTGGACGGTCCGTAATAGCGGCTGTGGCAGCAGCAACCCCATATTTTCTTCGATAACACTCTACTTTAGTTTCATGTTGCAAGTTGTCTCCCCCTTTTCATTTTGTTGCCCCTCTTTGGCTATTCGGATCGAGGTTGCACTTTGACAAAAGTTTGCCAAGTAAGTTTCAAGCTGTTAAGCTGCAAATTCTTCTGGCCCGGCTAATTAATTAAGTTAAGCACAGTAATATCCTAGTTAGGTCCTTTTTCAGGTGTTACGTGACTGGCACTTTTATGCTCTGGTTTTTACAACAAGCAACTCAATTGTTAATTACCACCAGTAGTTTTCCTCATTCTCCATTGTACAAGATAAATGACGAGTCTCTTGGCATATGCAACTTTCACTTTTCCAAAGCTTAACATGCTTAAATGACCAAGGAAGCGAAACCCATTTCCCAGCGGATGCATCAAATTGTTATTGATACATAAAAAAAAAAAAAAGCAAATTGCATATTGCCACAAATAGAGAAATTAACGTTGGTAATTTATGCAACGCTTGTTGCAAAAAACTTTTAAAAACGGCTCTTAAAAAAATTTCTAAAATCAATTTCCATTTCGATATAAATTTTTGATCTAAATTAACATCAGACAAAGGGACTTTCAATTTGGAATATAATTTCTCGGATAATCCGATTCTGAATTTGAATCAGTTAATCTGCGATTACGACCACTTTTTATAATACAAATTTGCTTAATTAATATATAAAAATAAGGCACCAAAAACATTAACTTATAACTTGGAATTCAAATTCGATTCATTTCAAATAAAATGTTTCTCAATTAGTTGAATAATTAAGTTTTTATACGTTTAAGTATTAGGTGTTAATATCTTTTAGGTTTATTCTTCTTTTGGCCAACTCGTGCCTAGCACACATCACATATATATTTATGTGTGTGTGTGCAAATTTGGGGCAGTCTGCGTGCTGCGCTGCCATTTGCAGTTGAGGCAGCTCCAATCAATTAGCCAAATTGTGCATAAATTTGCGACGCTTATCAATGTCAATATTATCATTATAACAATAATTGCCGTGTGTGTGTGTGTGTGTGTGTGTGTGGGCGGGGGTGGGGGCGTGATACAGGGCGGGGCCCATTGGGGCACCAAATTAACACATATTTCACTTTATGGCATACAAATGTTATATTTAAGAGACGTTTCGCCCACAGCTCGAAACAGGTCCTTTTCCTGCCATCTCCATCTCCATTTCCATTTCCATTTCCATCCACTTTTGCCACTGTTTGCGGGGCTAATATAATAAATTGCAATATCGATAAAATACACGAACGTCACGCATTGCTCACGGCTCACGGCTCACGGCACCAACACCCACCCACCCACCTTTGCACCTCCTCCCTCACTCTCTTTCTCTGGCCACCATCCAGTGGAACTGTCAAGCCAGCCATGCCCTCGTACGCTCATTAGATCGGCCTCATTTTATGGCACGTGGGCGTTCAAGTGGGCGTGCCACAATCTGTAGCTTGTGCATAGACATAAGACAGCGTGAGGGAGGGGTGTCGTGTTTGGGGTGTGAGGTGTGGGGTTGGCTTTGAGGCATAGTCTGATATTGATTGTCGTCTGCCGCCCTGTCTGCGCAAATGGCGCAGCAAATTGAATTTCGTTTATTGATTATCCTGGCATTTTATTTTCCTTATACACACATATATATATATATATATATATAGAAATATATATATATATATATATATATATATATTCGTCTTCTTCTTTGTTCGTTGTTGTCTTGACGGGCAAAATGTAATCGTTGGCATCGGGCGAGAAGGGAGCAGGGGGGAGGCAATTTCGCGTAGCGACTGTTACAATTTATGCAATTTATGGCCCAACAGATGTTAAATTAACTTTTGCCAAGCCTCCAAATAGATGCTTCGAGCGGCATCCAAATAGAATATTGATGGCAAGCGCACAAATACAACGCACAAATAATATTATTATTGGGTATCGCATCGCAAGTTAAACTCTTAATTTGCTCAGTAACAAACACTGACCCATCGACCCCTCAACCCATCGACCCATCGACCCCTCAACCCATCGGTCTATAACTAGATATGCGAAGTTCTTGTATTTTTTACCAACTGCAAAACAAATTATATAAGTAAACAAGAGACTGACAAGCAGTTGGTCGTTAGTCGGTTAGTGGCAACTGCCAAGTTGATACGTTTGGGCCAGCAAGACAGAGTGAAACAGTCAGCAGTCTTAGCCGCGTAGTTAGACAAACAGACAGACCGACAGAGAGACAGCCAAAGAGGCTAACAGAAAGACAGACAGTTGGCCACATCGTGGCTCAAACCGTTTGACTATTACAAAACCCGGGCACGTAGCCGTTGTCAATCATTATGACAACTTAACGCACTAACACACACACACACACACACACACACGCACACACGCATACACACACACACACACACACACACACACATAGCAGGCCATGCATCATGCATCAAAGTGTGCCTCGGCTTAAAAATAAAGAAAGAATGAAAGAAAGAAAAGATTCAGAGCACAGACCAAAAGGTAAGAGAAACACACACTGCACACACACTGCACACACACCCCGCACACACACACACACACACACACACACACATAATTCAGTATTATAATGATAAATATATAATTTACAATAAGCAAAGGGCTCGAGTCCAAGCGAAGCCAAGTAGCTGATATGCATAAATTTAAAATAAAACATAATACAAAAGGCAAACAAATAAAGAGAAATATTCAAATAAATTAGACAAGAAAAATTACAACAAAAACGAACTCAATTTAAATAAAGTGCAGGTGTCTCTATCTCTCTCTATCGCTCTCTCTCCCTCTCTCTGTCTCTATCTCTTTCTCAATCTGTGTCTGTCAGAGACCGTGTTTTTTTTTCATATACCTGTATATATATACCTATACCTATACCAACTCATATAAAAAAAAACTCAACAAAATTGGTTGAAATGAAATTAATAAATAAAAAAAATTAAATAAAATATTTTACTAAATATATTGCCAATAATTATATATAAGATTGAATTGTGATAAAATTAATCAAAATTGTATTTTTGACTTTTTTCCTAATAATCAAAATTCTGCTTATCGATGTGTTGATAAAGTTAACTGAAAATATAAAATTTAGCAGTTATTATAAAATGTATTTTACTTAATTTTATTTTATTTTTTATAATATGAACGTTTTTGAGGCTGACTTAAAAATTGTCAGTTGTTTGCTATTGAATCGCAGATGATGGAACGGAAGCATCAGAGCCAAAAAAAAACCCGTTGATAAACCAGAAGCAGAAGTGGCAAGTTTAGGTAAAGCTGAAAGCATCAGTCAAAAATGAACAATGCGGCGCCCACACATGCCATGCCTCAGATGGGTAGGGCCAGGGGGAAGAGGAGGGGGAGATTACGGCTGTCCACTTTGTGCGGTAAAAGTTAACTTTTATTTTGAACAAAAAAAAAGAAAGAAGGAAAATTACTGACTTCATTTAAATGCAGGGAAACGTGGCCGAGAGACACTAAAATCGAATATGAAATTTATTTTAGCATTTGACAGAAAAAAAAGTTTGTGGATTCACATTTAGATGCTAATGGGGATGGGGACAACTCAGCCAGTTGGCTGTTGGCGGGGGGAGAGGGGAGAGGGTTGAGGCTTAAGAACAGTGCAGCTCAAATGTAGCGCACGATGGCTGCATAATTGATAAACCAGCAGATATACAAAGGAAAGGAAATTTCAAGACACACACACACAGAGAGAGAGAGAGAGAGAGAGAGAGAGGGAGGGAGAGACAGAACATTGAGAATCGCATGAAATGCAAATATCCTTGTTAAGATGCCAATTACGGAAATTAACTTGGCCCTCGCAGCGAACGAATTTATTGATTTTGCATTGAAACTGAAATTGAAATTGAAGCCTGAGCCACAAATCGAAATCGAAATCGAAGTCGAAGTCAAAGCCGAAACAACCGTCGAAAGAAAAGTGCGCAAAATTCTTGGCCCTCATTGCTCAATTGGCAAATTGTGCTGAGACTGCAGCGTCAAAAAGAAATGAAAATACAAAAAAAAATGACAAAAGACAAAAAAAAAAAAAAGGTGCCAAGAAATGTAACAAGCGAAAGAAAAGCTTTGCCACCCAATCCCCTCCCCACCCCAAAGGGAAGCCCCAATTGGTCTATGCTTAAAATGAAAATTTAAAGCAATGCACAAGTCGAAGCCAAAATCGACAGTGCAACACAAGACGAAGAAGAAGAAGAAGAAGATGAAGAAGAAGAAGAAGAAGAAAACTGCGGCATGAAATTGTGTATTTGAATGGAGTGGGTAAATTAACAGGCGGCCAGCGGAAGCAGCAACGCAGTCGGAGACAGTTTGAAATAATTACGTTGAGCTTGCGTTGCAGGGGGCATTGGTGGGCGTGTTACCGTTTTGGCAACAACAACAGCAACAACAAGAACAAAAATCTGCTTTGGTAAGCACACAAAATACCGAAATAAGTTTGCAGAACGTAAATTTTATTATAAATTTCAAAAATCGACCAATTCTTCCTATGCAAACTATATATATATATATATATATATAGTAATAGTATAGACAAATTTTATGTGGAGCACAATAAACAGGCCTAAATGGCCTGATCTAAATATATATATTTATCTTTATATACTTTATTGGCCTGAATAAAATTATTATAGCCTGTCCAACAAATCGAAGAAGCACTTTGCCAGTAATTTGGATTGAGTGCAGCAGACAGCAGACAGCGGGCAGCGGGCAGCAGAGCAGCAGAGGCATAACCAGAAGTTAGCGTTGTCAACGCAGTAAAAGTGCAAATAATTTCATTAAAATGTTGTCTAAGGGTTGGGTATATGTTGCAGGTTGCTGGAGCGTGTGGAGGGGGCTGCAAATTGAACGACAGGTTAAAGAAAAAAAAATATGCAGACATTGCCACAAATTGCAAAGCAAAAGAGAGTGAGAGAGAGAGAGAGAGAGAGAGAGAGAGACGGAGCATGGGCACAAAACTGACAATGCATTCTATAAATAGCTTAACTGGGATGTGGCAAATGTCAGTTAGGGTAAGGAAGGGAGCGTGGCAGTTGCGGGCAGCGAAGACAAACAGTGTCAGTTGCAAAAGCAGAAGCAGCAGCAGTGACTACAGCCGCAAGGCATATTAATTGCGACAGTAGTTCGTCAACATTCCACAGGAGAGACAGGACATGGACGCAAGCAAACAGAGGAGCAGAGACACTACCAGCAGCAACAGCAACAGCAGCAACAGCAGCAGCAGCAACAGCAGCAACATAATTAAAACTGCCAACATGGCGCGTGATCAGCGGCAGCGATAAGCGACACAATTGAGACTGAGAAACAGAGAGAGACTTGCAGTCGGAGACTGACACTGAGAACTGACACCGCTGACGGAGACGATGACGATGACGATGACGGTGACGGTGACAAGCGATCGATGAGCGACGAAGATCAGCAAAACAGACAGCAAAGACGAAGCAGAGTCTATTCTAAACAAGATGGGGGGAAACTGATTGCAGACCCAAACCGAAACCCAAACCAGAAGGTAGCTGGCCAGCTAATATTGAAAAAGTTACATACTCCAACTTAATGAATATGTAATGCATTCTGCGCATCTGCATACCGATAAGAGAGCCATCAGCATGGCCATGGAAAGTGAAGAGAGACGCGTCTCGAGGATTGATCGATCGTGGCTAATGGCTGAATCTATGTATTCATTTTATGGCCAAGTAAATTATCAGTACTCCATTTTCATTTGGGTAAATTACACTGATATAATGCGTTGGATAATTGGGGGGCCATTGAGATAAAAATTAAAAAAAAAAATGAGTTGAGTCTCTAAAAATAATATTGGGAAGGCGGGAGAGCCTACTGAATGTAGACGTAGTTAATTGAATGAATTAAGCAGTTAATTAAATTAATATTAAATATTAAACATGCATATAAGAATCAAAGATCTAACCATGAAAGTGGGCAAATGATGTACAAATTTGATCAAGTTTGCATTGAGTTTGGCAACGGCATGCGGAAATCAAAGCCTCGAGCAGCAGCTGCTGCATGTTGCTGCATGTGGCATCGCATCGTAGCAATTGTTAATTGCACCTGTCGCCTACTCCTACTCCTACTCTCGGGCTACAGCTGCTGCTGGTGGCTACAACACTGGATTCTCAACTGGCGCTACAATTGCGCCTCCCATATTTGGAGGCAGAAGAGTCTGAGTTGGACTTCGAGTTGTAATCGCAAAATGTCGAGTGTTGTGGCTCTGATTGAAGCCGAGACACAAACCAGTCAAGACGCACGGCCTGCGCGCCTGATTATGAGGCAAGCAATTTAGCTGGATACGCACTCGAGCTGGGCATCAATAATAACAAGCAACACCAACACCAACATCAGCAACATCAGCAGCAACATCAGCAGCAGCAATCGTTACTCGGTGGTCCAGGAGCCTGCGGCGCGGCAGCGCAGCTTGCAACCAGTTAAAGCACAGCCAGCGACTCCAAAATAAAATAAAAAAGAGCTGCAAGCTGCAAGCTGCTAGCTGGGGCAAGCTGAATGGAGTGCAGACTTCGGCCCTCTTTCTGTGCGCGTGGCGTTTTATGACTTTGTTTGGCATCGGCTGCCGCTTTGGCTTAGAAACAGGTGCACTTCATATCAGAAGACGAGCGAGGCCACAGCCAACCACTCGAAGCACTTAATCAAATCTCTGTTCTTGTGCCACAGTGTTACAAATCGAATGAAAATATATATACATTCATCGATAGTTATTTATACCTTTCAGGCAACATTATCTTCACGTGACACAAAATCAATTCTCAAATATTTTAATGATTTTTTAAATAATAAAAATATCACAAATATTATTTAATTTATTTATTTAGTTTTTGGTTCCATCATTTTAAATAATAATAATATCACAAATAATTTTTAATTTATTTGTTGCATCATTTTAAATAATAATAATATCACAAATATTATTTAATTTATTTGTTGCATCATTTTAAATAATAATAAGATCACAAATATTATTTAATTTATTTGTTTAATTCTTTGTTCCATCATTTTAAATAATAATAATATCACAAATAATTTTTAATTTATTTGTTGCATCATTTTAAATAATAATAATATCACAAATATTATTTCATTTATTTGTTGCATCATTTTAAATAATAATAATATCACAAATATTATTTAATTTATTTTTTTAGTTTTTTGTTGCATCATTTTAAATATTAATAATAATATCACAAAGATTATTTAACCCACCCAAAATTTCGTTTATTTTGTAGTAATAGAATTTTTTAATGTATCTTTAGTTTAAATTTTCAACACAAATTAAAAATTTTTAACTTTTTATTCTTTAAATATATTGCCAGTTTAGGCACTACTATTCAAATAGAGCATTTGCAATGTGTTCATTATGAAACTATTTAAATTGATTATAATTATTAAAAAAGCTTTTATAAATTTAATTTCACCGGCATTATTACAAGCAGTGGCCCACTGTGCAGTGTTGCGCTCGTCGCATTGGCCATCTTGGCATTCACGTCTAATTACCGGGAAGTCAAATGCAGTCAACATATAGCTCTTTGATTTGCGCTGGCAGCAATAGCAACTGGCTAAAATAGTCACAGCCGCAAGCCGAAGACTGTAAGTTGCAGTTGCAGTTGCAAACGCAGCCAGCCACTGTTGCAGCAGTCTGGGGCTCAACGTCGGACTCAGTTTACTGGTCGACTGTCTTCATGGTCATAGTTATATAGTTTACTTGAGAGCCGCCCGATGGGAAAATGTGCGTTGTCTGTGCGGCAAGTGGCAAGTGGCAAGTGGTAGCCAAAGTGTGGAAACACGGCCAATTCTATGGCCTATGCCTGTGCCTAGGCCTATGACATGGCTAAGGCTAAGGCTAAGGCTATGGCTGAGGCCTCAACAACGGCAACAGCATCAGCATCTGGCCCAGCCTCAGGTTTGCCCTGGCCTAGCCATAAATCAGGCTCATTTTAATGACGCAAGCGAAATGCATCTTGAAACGTGTTCCGCTGGCTGCCCCTCAGAGTTTGCTGACCAGTTGGCTGACCAGTTGCGTTCCCAGTTGCTGCCTGTCGCCAGCAATTTGGTTCTCTCTCTGCATGCACTTGCTCCAGTTGCAGCAAAAATAAAATATAAAAACTGCGCCCGCCCGCCCGCCCGCTGTGCACCTGACCAGCAATTAGAGTATCCATCACATAGTCATTAACAATTGAAAAATTGTCTTTGAAATATTGAACAATAATTAGAATTCACAATCGCAATTGATTGTTGTTATTTATCTGCAACATCAACTAACTGGCAACCAGGCAGAATATCCCAAATTAATTTCATCAGTTAGCCTCAAAGACTACAGTCAAGTCAATGAACTGAAAACTCAATTGATTTCTAATCCATTTATACAAAAAAAATAAAATTTACATTTTTAGAACTGGCACTGATTAAGTGATGAGTAACAATAAAAAATACTTTCTTGGCATATTTTGCCATAATATTATTATGTGTGGACGCAATCGATTTGTCGCATTTATCGCTTTTTAGCCAAATATAGTTGAAGCCATAAGCCAAAAACTGTTTTTGAAAGTTTCAAAACATCACGTTCGACTGCCAAATATGTAAATGATAAATATTATTCGCCAATCGGATGAGGCAAACTATGAAATCAACAAATCTGATTGAGTGATATATAAAAGGCGCCTGCTAATTGATTTAAATATACATTTGAACGGTCTCAGCGACATTACATTAAGCTTATAAGGTGTTTACTAAGCATACACAAAAAAAAAAACAAAAAAACAAAAAAAAGAAGAAAAAATGAAGCTAAAACACTTTTATGGGCCGCTTAGAAACGCAAATTTTATGCTAAACTTATGCAAGTCGGCCAAATCGATGGCCACAATTTGGATGTGCATAGATTTTTCCCCAAGCGGCTTAAAGCATTCCGGACACAAGGGGAGGGGAGTCCAAGCTGGATAATGCTAGATGGCACTGGGCCGGGCTGGAAACAATGAGATGTGGCATAAAAGAATCAAATGAATCGAGTGGAATCCCAAATGGGCATTAGAATTCAGTTGGTCGAACCCTGTTTGAGAACTGGATTAAACTGAAAATGTTTGTCTCTCGGTTTGTTTGTTGATTTTTCTTTATTGCTGAACATTTTTAATGAGCGCTTTTTTTTTGTATTATTTTTTATTCGTTGCTGTTAATTTGGTTGAGGCCACGTTATAAAACTGTGTGGAAAACCGAAATACAATAAATTCGAAACGAATTTAAATAGAAATGATGATCAGTAAAAAGTACAAAAATGCTTTAAGAATCAAACAAAATATCTGAACAATCGGCAGCAGATTTAATTTTGTTCTCTCTTTTTTTTTATATGTGTTTATAGTTTGATTTTTAGACACATTCGTTGTTCGAATAAAGATCGCATTTTATATGTATAAAGAGCTATTTGAAAATAATAAAATGTTCCTTAGTAGACACAGGAATATATCAAAGATATTAAATAGTCGAAATTTATCAGTAAGTTAAAGTTAAAACTGGAACACATTAAATTGGTTTAAGTATGAAATTTAGCATTCTTCTGTTTTTTTTTATTAACTTTAAATTAGCTTTCCTTGAGTTTAAAGTAGATAATAGAAATAATGAAATTATTTTTAAAATACCTTAAATTTTATTATTATATTTTAAAGTTGAACGTATATAATTATTTTATATACTTATATCACTAAACATTAAACAAATAATAAATACAAATTAAAATCACATTTTAAAGATTAAAATCTAGTTTAATTTTCAAGTAATACACTTATAATTTTCGACATTTGATCTAATAATATTTTCTTTGAATTTTTCTTAATTTTTTTTTTTCATTCTTTTCAATTTGAATGCAAATAGAGCAGGCTTCCCAGTGTGGGGGGTGAGGGGTCATTTGGGAACTGGCTCTGACAGCCCTTGGTTGACAAGGGGCCGATTTGTTTTGGTTGTTGTTGTTGTTGTTACTGTTATTGGAGGTGTTTGTGTTATTTTTGACATTTTTAGATTGCTGGCCGGTTGTTAGCTTTCGCCGTTAATTAAGGTTAATGGACAAATTATGCCCACAAATTGGCAATTAAAATTAGAACGCGCACATAAATTCAACAGCATCTAAAAATGACCATTTATCGTTGTTGGTGTATCACTTGTAGTTGTCGTTGTTGTTGTCGTTGCTGTTGCTTTTGTTGTTGTTGCTGTTGTTGTTATTACGCTGACAAAATGTTGTAACATGACTGGTTTCCAATTTTCTTGCACAACACAACACAACACAACACATAAATAACAAAGACTGTTGCATGTCTTCGCTGATAGACGCAATCTGGTTTCAAGCTGACATTGGACCAAAGTTGACGATGAAGCTGGAAATGTTGTTCATAATGTGGGCGTACTTAATGTTTGCTCAATTAGCCGAGAAACGGTCATCGAAAACAAAATCTAAAGAAATAGAAATCGTTTAGATAAGATTAGAAAAACATTTTGAAATATGTAAAGTTTATCTTGGCAAATATGGTTTGGTAAAGACAATAAAAACTTAATACAAAAATTATGCCGCTTGTTCATTAGTATTTTCCTGAGACGAGAAGAAAATTAAGCTATTAAATTTTAAGTTAACTTTTGGACATTTTTGTTATTCAATTTATTTAAATATAACAACTGAAAATGTGGCTAATAATCCCTTTCTTCATATTCGATTTTAACTTAATTTTTATTTGTAAAAATGTAATAATAAAAACTGAAGAAAAATTGCTCAAAAATCTGTTTATATAAAGGAAAATAAAAATTTATATATATATATTTTTTTTTCAATTTCTAAAATTTATGTTTCGTATAATTTGCACTTATTTTTTAGCTCTTAGAAATATTTTCTATTATTAAAAAATACATTTCTTTAAAATAGAAAATAATAAAATTAATTCACAAGTCGGCGAAAATGTTTGATATTTTCGATTTAATCGATTTCATATATATATATATATTTATATATGTATATAATATAATCATTTTGCAAAGCGAAATGCGTGTCTACGCAAATTCCAATTAATTTTTAACTGCATCCCATCAATTCGATGGAAAACTCGTTACACTGTAGTCCAAGCATTTATCCAGAGCAGCATCCAAATGGAAGATTGGATGTGTAATATCTGCTGTACTATGCATAACTCGTTCCGATAACAACTTCAATGTGTTTTTCCTTTATTTTACGGCTACTGCTCAAAATGATTATTCTCCATATTGAAGTGCGCTGAATTTTCCCAGCGAATCTTGCTTGTGCACATAATGCTCTATTGAGGGCCCAAATCTGTTTTGCTGCAAGAGAAAAAAATGAGAGAAAAATCTAAAAAAAAAAAAAATACAAAAAATTACAAAAAAATACACCTGCTACAAATGCGCTGTCAATAATTACGAGGGAAAAGTTCAAGGCGCAGTCCTCCTGCTGTCGGCTCTTGCATTTGCCACAATCATTTACACTAAATCACTTAGGTGCACAAGTGTCTGTGGACCAAAACGTCTCCACCTCCTTTTCGCACTGCCCCCGCTGCCCTAACCGGGGCAAATGCTAGGCGCGTTTATCTACGAGTTTGTGTAACTAAGTATAAGTTGGCCAGTTGCCTCGTAAACATTTACGCATATTGCAAATAAGCAAAATAACAACAACGGCAGCAATCATAAAAAGGTTAAAAAAAAACGCATTCGACTACAAAATACCCTGTAGACATTCTTGATTTTTAAGCTACATATAAAACAAAATTCAAAAATCACGCAAACAGCATTTATAATCAGTTGTTTTCTATATGCCAAAAATACAACAAACTTAAATCAAAAATTTGATTTTCTTTTCATTTTAGGTGGATTATTACTTTTTAGAAATAGTTAAAAAAAAAAATAATTTCGCAAATGGAGAGATATCATATGTTCTTGGAGATCTGACTCAATATAAATATATATATATATATATATCCAATAACGATATATTTTGATTATACATGCCAAATCAGCCCCTATTTATTTGTTGGTATCTGTGAGCTCGGCTTAGATCTGAGATGAGAGATGACTTCAGTTTAGGACTACTCAAAGATTCCTTTTGGTAATTTGGGTTTAGAGGGTATATAACAAGAGAAGCTACACGACCAGATCCTCAAATAGACGGGGGCCCCCACTAATTCACTTTGCTGCACGCTGATTGGTTGAGAGCGCCAGGTGGTCGCGAGTCTAACGCGACCGCCGATGCTTAATCTGCCACTCCTCTGCAACCAACCTAACCACTTGCCATCCCTCCCCCACCTACCTCCTTTCCCAGTTATCCCAGCAGGCAACATGTTTGCTCCAGCAGCATCAGCAGCAGCTCAGTTGATCAGCGATAGACAAGGAAGGCAACGGCAATGGCAACGGTGAAGCAGGCGCATCCTGCCTTGGATTCTACTCGATTCACAATTCTCGTGATTCTCGCTCGATGCCCGATTCCCGATTCTTGCACGCAGCGGCGTTTCAAAGCTGTTTGACTGCTCCACTTTGGCGGTGGGCGCTCGTCCGCACGTCCCAATCCATCCATCTCGTCGCCGTATAAACTGGTTCACTCATTGGCTGACTGGCTGGCTGGCTAGCTGGCTGACTGGCTGGCTGGCTTGCCCCTTGTTGCACATGGCATATAACGAGCATTGCCTTTTGGTTTGATTTTTGCGCACAGGTGGCTTCTCTGTTCCAGCAGAGATTGTTGTTGCCGTTGTTTGTTGAGCGAGCGATCGCGCGTAATAAGCCGCGAAAACATTGTTCAGCTGCGAGTATGGTCATTCCTTGTGGGGCAGCAGCAGCAAGCACTCTTCACTCTCGACTCCACTCCGTACACCATCCTCAGCTCATCATGACTTCAATTCCCCCTCTTTTTGAATGCAGAGGAACCGGTTCAAGCGGCACCTTGATTTCAGCTCAGCAAGGATGCCGATTGCTTCATACGATAAGCGCCCCAAAAGCACCGCCGCCCCCCTCAGCCCCCCGCACCACCACTCAAAATTGGGAACCAGCTTCAGTCATAGTTGCAGCAAATGGGGGACCACATCTATCTATAGGCAAATTATGTGAGCAGCCAGGCAGCCAGGCAGGTGATGGCTCTTGAGGGAAAGCGTTGAGCGTTGAGTAAGTGGATGAGAACTGCAAAAGCGGATTGCATGGAGGCAACATGACCAACATGGCCAACATTGGACAATGGACAATGGACAATGGACATGCACAACAACAGCAGCAGTCAACACTTTCGCAAGCCGCGCACAGACACAAACAGTTGACCATTAATCATCTGCCGCCTGCAACAACAACAACTACAACAACAACAAGAATTGTTGCACTTCACAGCTCTCATTACGTCAGCTAATTGAAATGTCTTAGAGGGTAAATGAGCAGGGAACCAGGCAACTAAACATTATTTTTCCCTTCTACTCTAATCAATTTGTGGCCCACAATAAACATTCTTTCAGCAACAAAATCCCACAAATATACATTCCAAAAAATAATCAACTTTTTTGCAATTTCATAAAGATTCCGACAGGTTTCTAAATCGCAGACATCAATCAAAATCATTTACTATTTGCTGCATTTTAAAAATAAGATTTTCTAATAATATAAATTTTATATAACTAAATAGCACATTTCGGCAACAGGTACGAATACTATTTCAAAATTTAAGAAATTTATTTTGAATAATTACAAATTATTTTTACAATGTAAGGAAATACTTGAAAGTTTTCATTACAATTTTACTTGTACGGCAATATTTTTAGGTCTAAAAAATATCTGTAAATTTTTTTTTAATGTTATTTGAGTTAGTTCTTAAAAAAAAATATATGTTTATGAAATATTATTATTTAAAAAAAAACAAAAAAATTACACTAGAAAAAGATTTCAAAGAAATGTATTAAAAAAAATGGATTTAGTTGAATTAAGAATATTTCCAGATTACTATACTAAATCATTGTCAACAATTAAATCTGAAGCATCAAATATAGATAATAAATGCTGACAGCTGTTGTGAGTATATTTTCAAAAAAAAAAAAAAAAAAAAAAAAAAAACATACACTTTGCATTATACACAAAATAAACAAAAAGGATTTCTCAAAAAAGATTTCATTTAGCAAAATAAGAAAAGAGAACAGACATGAAAGTTCGAATAAAACATGCAGAAAATAGTAAGAAATTCAACTGTTTAATAATGCTGAAAAATATAGTTTATTTAAGTTAACTTGTGTGCTGTCAAGCAGACTGCTTAATACTCTTCTATGCATATTCCAGTTAACTGAATTTCAGTTTTCGCAATGTTATTTGGAAAATCTATTCCTTTGTTTTTTTTTTTTCTTAAAATGCGATTTTGCATTAAGTTTCAATTTTCGAACTTGTTTGGATTGTTTTCGAGCAGAATACAATCAATTGAATTGTTGTCATATGCTATATATATATATGTGTGTGTGTGTGTGTGTGTGTATGTATGCATTATCGAATTCAATTGAATTTCATTTTATGTTGTTGCAGATAATTTCAAATTGATGCAGATGCCATGTTGTCATAACCATAGACTGTTATATTTGACTTTGTCGGTTGATGCCTCAGTGCGCAAGCAATTTAAAGCTACTCGCACACACACACACACACACACACAAACACACACACAAACACACACACATACCCGAAGAGACACACAACGTTGTCACTATTTGTGCAACTACATCCGCATCCGTATTCGCATAGGTTTCCTTCCGCAGATCCAACATTTCATTTCGATGGCCTTTGACTGCATTTTCATACCAAACACACACACACAGAGAGAGTGTGAGAGAGAAAGAGAGAGAGAGAGAAACCGCAAGGGAAACAAGAGCTAGATTGAGATAGAGTTAAATACCATGTTTGGCCCCAACACAGAGCCATGCTTAACCCTTGGCTTGCTTCGGGTCGTGCCCATCGCGTGCATCTTCTTCTTCTTCTTCTTTTTTTTTCCTTCTCTTTTTCCTTCCTTCTTCTTCTGGTTCATCTTCTTGTGTGTATTTTTTATTTTTCTCTTTGATATTATTATTATTTTATTTCTTCTGTTATTTGTTTGCGAAAACTCGCAGCGACAAGTGGACAAAAACCTTTTGACAACTGCAACGCAGCAGCCGGCAGCAAAATGCGATGACATTTTAATCGACAGGCAGCCCAACTCCAACTCCAACTCCAACACCGACTCCAATCTTCAACTTCAACTTCATCTTCAACTCCAACACCAGCCTCAGTCTCAGCCTTAGCTTCAGCTGCATCTTTTCAGTTTCAGCTTCTGTTTCAGTTTCAGTTTTGTATTTTTCTTTCTTGGTATCACAATTTTTCCGTCAAGTTTGTATAAAGTATTTTTTTTATCTATATTAACTGTGCATTATAATTGAAAAAGAACCCAGTTCATTACATTTTGTAAAAATGTCCGTTTTTATATATTCTTCAAATTGCCACCAAATATGAATTATAATAAATTTTATGTTGCATGAGTTCGATTAACGGGCTTTCTGTTGACATATCGGAGGGCACACTATTTATATTAGTATTATTATTATTATTATTATTATTATTATTATTATTTTATGCATTTAGTTATAAGTATTTGGACTCCTGTCTGCAAGGGTATTTGATCATCGTTGCAGCTGTGATGCCCATCCTTTCGTGATATTATTTTGTTTGCTGTTGCTCCTTTGCCATCTCGCTCGTCTTTCGTGTAATAACGTTCTAGTCCACAGTTGGCTGTCGCTGCTGTGGCAGTTGCAAGTCCGCCTGAAATCCGTCTAGCTGCCAGGCCAAGCTTCGCCCTCAACAGTTGTCTGCAACGCCTCCCATTTTTTTTTTTTTTTTTTGTTATTTTTATTTTTTATTTGGGTATAGTGGCGGCCACACGGTGCTCCTTGTCGTCGTCGTCATCGTCGTCGTCGTCGTCGTCGTCGTCGTCATCATCATCATCGACTTGTGCAGCATCACTGCCTCGTCAAAACGTCAATCGGTGTAATCAAGCGTTAAGTGATTCTGCGGAAGCGCAGCGAGGCCTGGTCCCAAACTGGGCAAGCGTGTAAGTGCCGAGAGTGGAAACGGGGACTTGATGAGGAGAGGAGTGAAGAGGAGAGGAATGTCATAAGGAGCATCGGGTTTGGGGGTCGGCTGCAGCTTGACTGATTTCAATGTTGCAGCTGCGGTCAGAAGAACTTTTTATTATCATTTTTGTGCAACATTTTTTTTTTTTTTTCATCTGTCGCAGTATTTATTTTTTTCTGCAAACTTAAGCGAATTTTTAAATATGTGTAAAACTGGGGAGAAAATTTCCACAAAAATAATTATTTTTTCACCCAATTTTTTTTTTTTTGAATTTCATTAAACTGATTTAAATTGCGTAATACTTAAATTTTGTGAGAATATTATGTAAATTATTTTGGTTGGAATTGCTAAATCGGAGACTATAAAATAAATGCGTGTGCTTTCATTTTAGACGTAGACCTCATCTTCAAGACACATAAATTCCAAATCAATTTACAAATCTTAATTTTGAATTTTCGAATTGCATAAAATGTACGTTTGTTAAACGAATTCAATATGTGATTTATTCAGTAGAAGCTGGTCAAGTTTGTAGACGAACGCAAGGGAACAATAAGAATTTATTGAAAAACAAAAACAATAATTTAGCTTACACAGTTTCAAGTGAATTTATTATGATTGTCAAAGCTGAGTGATAAACTAAATCGAAGTGAACAATCAAGCAATAACAAGTCAAATTCAATTAAGAATTGGCCCAAAATTGTTACATTGCCAACACCGACGCCCAAATCCTATTCAATCCATTGAACAAAGTGCAGCAATCAAAGCAATTACAATTAGAGTAACAATAAAAGCGACAACAACAAAACAAAAAAAAACAAACAACAACAATGTGAAATTGTTGCTTGTTAACTGACCAACTTGACGACTTGGCTATTACAATGGTCATCACGCATGTCATTTGCTGGAATATTTTTTATTCACTTGTATTTCTTGGCTCACTCAAAGTTGATGCGAGAAGTGCGAAAACTTTGAGCTAAACTTGGTTTTTAGCTTAACACAACTAAATGAAACAAATCGAATGACATTGTTAGTATTTATCATTATTTTGTAAGTTGAGCAGCAGCGAAAACAAGTCAGAGTGTAGCAGTCGTGTGCAAACCGAGACTGCGAAATGCTCTGATTCCAGTATTCTAACAGCTGACAACAGACTGTAGAAATTCAAATTTATATTGTGATTGGTTTCACTAGTTATATATTTTACCACTGCCCTAGAAAAACAACAACAAATGATAAAAATCATTATTATCAATCGATAACATCGATTGTTTTGGCTTGGCTGAGCTGAGCTGAGCAGTTTTCACATGCAAGTCCTCAATTTTTGGCTGCAACCTTCTCTGTTCCTCGTCCTCGTTCTCGTTCCTGTCTGCCTGCTCTGCTCTGCTGCTCCTGCAGAGCTCAAGTCGATATTTGCTGTTTAGCATCCGGGACAAAATTCACAACAAATTTTGTGGCCATTGCCCCAACTGTAATCCTTTGTGCCTATCAGTGTTGTTGTTGTTGTTGCAGTTGTTGTTGTTGTTGCAAGTCTTTCTGTCTGCCTTGTCTGTTGCTGCTTACCTTTTTCAGTCAGCGATTCCATTTTATTGTCCTCTGTTTCATTCGTTGTGTGATTTTCTTTTTGTATTTTATTTATCGAATTTTCTTTGATTTCAGTTTTTCTACTCGATATTGGATAGCACAACTTTTAAATGAGTTTTGTTGCATCGATGCCACATAAAATTCCATGCTGCATTTAAATTTTCGTAGGTGCAACATTTTTACAAATATATGCCAAATATCTTTCGGGCCATGCTAAAGTATTTTTACTAAATTTTGTACTTTTAGTAAGCCGAATATTTTTTAAGACTTTCATAATCAGGCGTTGGAAATGTGTATCAAATACGAATTCATTTAAAAATGTAATACTTAAAGATATTTAAAACTTATTATTAATCTTTATTTTTAATTAAATTTCAAACAAATTATTGTTGTTAATTAAATTAAATTCATAGTTATTATATTAATTTTTGATATATTTAAAGTATTTGTAAGATGCGCAGTGCATTTAAAGATTCGTTGCTTCTAAATCAATTTAGCATTTTGCGTTGTACAATATAAATATATATATATATATATATATATATATATATATATATATATATATATACATATATAGATCTCTTTTGCATTTGTACCAATTTTTTGTTATTTGTTTTTTGTCGTTTTGATAAGCGATATTGCGCAAATTCGATTTGAATCGATTTCTTATTTTATTATGCATTCGATTGCGACTTTCAGCGCGCTTTGCCTTTAGCCATAATAATATATATATATAATAATATATACATATATACATAGATATCTGTTTGTATAGCAATATATATGGGAGTATATAAATATATTTCATTTATGCTCAAAGCAAATTGCCGCTGCCAAAAGCTGCCAAAAACCAATTGCAATTTTCCATGCGCAGTATGCATAAATAATATACACACACACACACACACACACACATACACACACACAAAGGCTGCAAATAAAACAAAATTACGCATACGCCGTGTGCTGGCCAGAACTATGGGCGAGGGGCAGAGCAGTTGAAGGGGGAATGGCGCACTCTGAGCTTTGGTGACATCGACTGCCAATGGCCATGCCATGATACTCAGTTTTGTTAAATAATTTATGTATATGCCTTGGCAGCAACTCACGCACACACACACACACACATATATAAGAGGAGAGAGAGAGAGAGATAGATAGAGTGATGGATAGGGAGAGGGAGTGGGGGAGAGAAAACACATCGGTTACATATGTTTCACTTGCGCGTCTGTTTGTGTAATTTACAGTTACACAAAACCGCAAATAAAGTTGCCAACATTACGATCCATTGGGGTAGTGGCAACAACAACAACAACCACTTCAACCACAACAATAACAACAACAACAACAACAACATTCAAACAACAAGAAGACAAAACGCTAAAAAGTCAACGTTTGCTGCAAAGGGTTTAAAAAGAGCAACACAGCAAATACATCTATAAGGGGTATTGAAAAGGGTTGGTTGGGGGGGGGGGGGGGAGTGGTGTGTGTGCGGTTTGTGTGCTATGTGTGCTATGTGTGCTATGTGTGTGTGTGTGTGTGTGTGTGTGGGGTTGAAGCCATTATGACAATAACATGTCGCAGTTCAAGTTGAATTTGAAGTGCTGAACGAGTTCGTGCCGAAGAAATTACAGTTACCTCTGCTACAGCGACAATAGTTGCTCGTAAATATTGCAATTCCCCCCCTGCACACACCCACCGCCCACTAAATGTCATGCCACTTACACTCACACACACACACACACACACACACACACGCACACACTCAAGCAGGTCGCGAAACTATTGCAGAGTAATTGAAAGCACTCAAAAAGCAGAATACCCAGTTTGGTTAGCTTCTTCAGTTATTGATTTTGTCAGAGTTTGTTTTCAGTTTCTGGTTTTTTTTGCCCTCCCCCCCCCTTCCCCTCTTTGCGAGCGCGGGGTACTTATTAATATTGATAGTTTTGCTACATGGATATCAAGCAGCAGATGAGGGAAAATCTATAATCAAAGTTAAGCGAAACAGATAAAAAAATATTTAAACGTTAACAATTTCTACTTTTAATCAGAAAACATATTCTGGTTAAAACTTATATTAAAACCAAGTTTTAATTGTATATTTATAAATAGCTTTTTTATATACAGAATTCGACTTTTTACTGCTAAATCTTACTTACTAAAACTAATAAATGATAAAATTTTGTTTGCTCCGATTTAATCGAATAATCGGTTGATTTCTCCGTTTCAATTTCGATTTGTAGTACAACGAATTTTCTCAAAAATACATATATTAATAAAAAATATTAGTTTGAGTTATGTTTTTACTTCAATTTCATTGTCAAGCCATCAAAGTCAGCTGAACCAAAAAGCTTCCAATATAATGTACAAAAAAATCCATCAGACGAACTGAATTCTAAAAGTGCACTCGAATAATATCAGCTATTAGGTGTGTTTGCTTCAAGTACACACACACACACACACACACACACACACACACACACACACATGCACAATAAGCACATACACATTTTCAATAGATTTCCGCTAACAAGATAAATAGTTGAAGCCAAGTTACTGGCACACTTTAAAAATACAATGATACAAATGAAAAGCAGCAGACATTTGAAATCCAGGACAAAGAGCTGCTCATGGGAAAGGGCAAGGGAAAGGGCAAGGGAAAGGTAATGGGATATGGGGATATGAGGATTGGGATAGGTTAGTTGCTCCTTGCCTATTATTGATACAAGTCTTACAAGTAAGTGGCTTGGCAGCAGATGCTTCCATAAAATATAATTTCTGATGCCCTTCAAAGTGGCCATTTAAACTTTATATATATAAAAAAAACTGTATATTTCATATATTTGCCATTTTTTAATAAAAAATTTAGCTAGTTTTTGATTGCTTTAAAAAAATGTTGTGACAACAATGTGAAGATTATTCAATTGACTTGGCTTTTTCTGATCGTAATTCGCTTTTTCTGCTAAATATTATCGCAAATTTACAACAAGTATAGAAAATATTTTGCTTAGTTTGTTTTTGTTATTTTGCATAAACTAAAGTAAATATAAAATAAAAAAAATTCATTTTAAAATCCAATTTTTATTTAAGCTGCATTATTATTCTCGCAGTGTATAAAATCTTCGGCACTTCTAAGGGAAAACAATTTTCTGTTTTTTTTTTGTTTTTTGTTTACTTCATTTATGTGTGTTTTGTTGTTTTCTGTTGACCGCCACAATGGCAACAATGTGTATTGGCAACAAATGAAAAAGGACAACAATATGGAACATATGTGGCCATAAAATGCCACCACTGAAATGTTGGCTAGTGGCGTGTACTGGCTTGGTTAGGTGTGCCCAATCCTTAGGTGTAAATATTAAATATCCTGCTTAAATATCCTCAAACCGTTTTCCCATTGATTTTGCTGCGGTTTTCGTTCGATTCGCTAGCCTTTTGGCTGCCCAACCAACATTTTCATTTCCTATTCCAATAATTTTCCCCTTTGCCGGTTATTTATTTTTGCCAGAGCCGCCGCCGCAGTCTCTGTCACCACTGGAAAAAAAAAACACCTCAATTCCCATCATCATGAAGAAATTTGTAATAAAAATTCAGTAGCAAATGAGAAAAGAAAAGAGAGAAGAAAACACACACACACACAAACAAACACACGCACACACACACACTGACGCATACCTGTCAACCTCGCAGCCACTGCCACTGCACACCATTCCCACTCCCACTTCCCCCTCCTCTCTATCTACTCTATCTTTCTTCTTTTTTTTATGGCGCTGACTGTTTGGAGTTAAGCACAACGTGCCAGTTACCGTTATACGTGCACAAACTATGCCACTGCCTTTGTCTATCTGTGGCGTCTCCACGGATTCTGTCGCCGACGTCTCTGCCCCAACCCCTCCCCCCCCCGCCTTGTGCTCGTTTTCGTCCTTAGTTACATCGTCCTTTGTGAGGCATGCAGCGCAAAGGGTTTATTTAATAGCAGTAGTTGATAGTAGTTCTCATTGCCCCAGGCCAGCCAGCCAGCCATCCAGCCAGCGTGTGAGCCTTGCTGCAAGTGCTGTGGCAAGACAGGTGGAAGCGTGGAAGCATGCACAGTGCAGGATTTTCAGGTGAATGCCTGAAAGTGCTTCCTTTATAAGCCCAAAGGGAGCCATCAAATGTGGCTAATAGCGATTGCTATTGATGCGATATGTTGCTGCACAGCTGCATTGGAATTCGATCTAAAATCTCAAATGATAAAATATCAAATATGAAATATTGAAAAAAAAAAACTTACAACTTTCAATGTAGCATGTATCAACGAATATGCAGCAGACTCATCTCAGTAGCTAGTTTTAAGCAATATCTTAAGATAAGTTCACTTCCAAAATATGATAAATTAATTTTAAAGCTAAAAAAAAAAATCTTTGAAAAAAACGAATTGAAATGCCACATTATTAAAGCGAAAACTATTATTGCATTTAATCTGAAAATATCATTCTAGGATATTTTTGATAATAGAACTCAATTTGAGATCAGTAGAGATTTTTTTAGTTATTAAAGCCAATTTCTGTTAGTAACTGTAATACTAATAATAAAATTCTTGCTTAATAATCTTCCTTTTCTTACTCGAACAAATGAGAAGCGAAGTTGACATATGATTTAAATCAATTACAGAGCTAAAAATCAAAAATCAAATCATTGAATTTATCCTAGATCCATAAACGGAAATGAAACGTCACATTAATTTTAGCGAAAACTTGAAAGAGTTTTCTTTGACGAGCATAAAACAGGATATAGAAAACGGAGGAGCTGGTCACAAGCACAGCCAAAAAAAAAACACCACAAATCAACACGTAGCCAAAAAAAAAAAGCCAAAACTAAAGGCATATATTCATATATATATATATATATATATATATATATATATATATATATATTTATGTTTATGTATATAGATTTCTATATGTATGTGAACCCTTTTTAGCAGTCAAGTCAACTTGGCAAATGTTGTTTTTTATTGTTTAGTGTTTTTCGTTGCCAAACAAATAAAAGCCAAGTCGAACAGCAAATACCCTGCAAACAGCTAGAATTCTGCCTTAGAAATTTTAGTGCCATTTGGCATTAACTGCTGTTTGGCTAAGTTCATTTTTTTTTACCAACAAGCACTCAAATAATAATACGGAAATGTTTCTCCGGCTTTAGTTTGTTGGTTTTTTTTTTTTTTTTTTTGTTGCGTTTGTTTTGACAATTATAAGTTGCGTTCAGGGCGAGGCTCGCTGTGGATTCTCATGATAAAACAAAAGCGTCAGCAATAACAAATACAACAACAACAACAATAACAACGAGTGCAACATCAGCGACAACATCACAAATAAACAACAATAAATGCTGACAACTTCGAGTGTTCAACACCAACAAAACATGAGAATAAAAATAAATAAAAACGGAAGTGACATAAAAAAACATGTGGCAGCATTTTACTAAAGCTCTCTCTCGCTCAGTCTCTTTATGACACATATGCACTTACACACACACACACACACACTTACACACACACACGACCCTTTTTGTCGTCGTGTCTTGGCTTGGCCACGCACCCAAAATGTGTTGCCTGCTTTTTGGTCGATGCCGCATGATTTCCTTTGTCCAAGGCATGCAAAGCTTCTCTAATATGTATAAAGTGTACCCAGCATGCACCAAACCGCGCACACACCCCCCCCCCCTCACCACTCCACACACAAACACACACACCCGCACATCAAACAAATCCCCTCTGCCCAGGCAGCTTTCTAATATGCTGGCAGCGCAGTCAGCGCCAGCTAGCGAAATATTAATAAAATATACAACTATTAGTCATTGGCTGACTGTATATGTGTGTGTGTGTGTATGTGTGTGTGTGTCAGTGTGTGTGTGTGTGTGTTTACTAGGGCTTGTATTTTTAATATGAAAGACAAAATAAATATTCATAAAATGGTGGCCTGACAATGCCAAAGAACTCGATGCCGTGTTCCACAAATCGCTTTCGATACTTTCAATTGCTCGAAATATCAATTACTTAAATATTGAAATTGCAATATTGTTTTTTAAGACAAGTTGTAACATTTTTTTGTTTTATTAGCCATTTCACATAGGGAATATTTGGAGCACAAATCGCTGACACAAATTTAGTTTTAATTTGCGTTTTTCAAATTCAGAACGCATTTGCGTCAAACTTTCGCTTAACTCACATTCGCACCCAAAGTGTATACACTCCCCCCCCCCCCCACTGACACACTCCACCCGTGGCACAGTGGCAGTGGGTGCCCGCCTCAGCTAACAATAAGACTGACGAATGTTATACCATAAAAATAAATACCTGCTGACATTTTTCATTGTAAATATTTTGTAGCTGCTGACGCGCGGCCAAGTGACTTGACTGTGGGCGTAACCCGACTGATGGGCGGCCGCCGTCCTCTCTGCTCTGCGAATGGGTGTGCCAACTGTGTGTGGTACAAAAAAAAAAACGGTTTTCACTTTTGCCGGCCAAAGCACACGCACAACATGCGAGCGTAGCACTCGCCGGACAGAGGCGGCTGTCTTTCTGCTTTTTTTAGGACAGTGAATAGTGAGGGGGGGGGGGTGAGGGGTGCGACTGGTGGGGTTGAGGGTGGGTTAGACAAATGGACGTCACACTAAGCCCATCTGCTGCTGCTGCTGCTGCTGCTTCAGCTGCTTACTGGGTGTGTGCGCTGATCAACAGCATTAGCGAGTATCATGTCTGTCTGTCTGTCTGCCATCATCATCATCATCATCATCATCATCATCATCATCATTATTAAGGACAACAAACAACATTGTGTTAGTCCTAGTTCTAGTGGCATTTATAGTTGCTCCTTCTGCTGCCTCTTATCCTCTTTTAGCCCGTGTCCTTGTCCTTGCTGTCATTATGGCCAACACCATCCGGGCAAGTACTATGATATGTGGGCGCTGGCCTTTAGGTCTTAACATTTGTTGGGTAAGGCATTTGTCAAGTCGAGCTGAGCGCGTGTGTTTTTTTTTTTCTAACCTAAACTATTCTCCACACCAGCAACAACAACAACAACAACAACAAAAGCAGCAAACAAACAAATGCTTTGACAAACAGTTTTATTAAGCGACTGCTTTGAAAAATATGAATATTTTAAGCATGTTTTTTTTGTGCTGCCGTCAATATTAATCCATAGCTTTTATTTTTTGTTCAGTTGGCATGATTATCATTTTCAATCAGATTACTTTAAATATTATGAAAAAAAAAGAAAGAAATGTCCATAAAACTGTCAATTAACAAAGTCTAAATACCTCCAAATATAGCAAATTAAATAAATTACAAAAATGAAGATTAAATGTTAAAATAAGACAGACGAACAAGGCTAATGCGTTGCCTTAATGGAGCCAGACTAGGAATATATATATATATATATATATATAACTTTGCACAACTTCAACCCTTCATCCAAAAAAAAAAAAAAAAAACATTTTACTGAGGCGTAAAAATTGTTATTTTGTCAAGTTAGCTGAATTTTTTGTTTTCCCATCAAAACGAATTTCGACATGGAATTTTAATTCGATTTTTTTATGGGCGTGCCTTTTTTTTTTGTAATAAGAATGCCAATAATTTAATGAGAGTTTTATTTTAACTGTGTACAGAATAAATAATTGGATAAATATTGTGTGTACAAAAATATATTTATTACTCTGCAGCATGCAATTAAAAATGGTTAACAATAACAACAACAACAAAAACAACAACAACCACCAAAGCAGCAGCAGTGGCATTTGCAACAAAATTCAAATTCAATTGATTTATGCGATGATGGCCATAAAGCAAACGGTCTCCATTAAAACCGTTAGGCGTAACAATTGATGCTGCCTCTTTTTTATGTGTGTGTGTGTGTTTGTTTTTTTTATTAAACGTAATGACTTTTAAATGAGACGCGTGCCGCGGTGGCTTTATGCTTCGTGTGGCAAGCAACTGCGTTGGCTAATGAAGCCATCAAAACGCTTACAAACATTTTTTGGCAAATTATTATTGATAATGGCAGAAACAATTAAAGCTCGTCAACTTTAATATGCTATGGGAACATGTGTATATATAAATATATGTGTGTGGTGTACATATGCGGGTTGAGTTCTGTGGCGCCTGCATTCGACGCCAATTTCAATTAGGAAAACTATTAAAAAGGCGCACGCGCTTTTCAATTAAAACAACCAATATGCAAATTAATTGAGGAGCAGGCAAAATAACAACATTTAATACACACACACACATACACACACACACACACACACACACACACACACAAATAATAAGAGCATTAATGAGCGCACCGTTTGCGGAACACCCTTACTAATTTATTGGCTGATTCCACAATTTGTACATTTTACATTTTCTAATATCATCTGTTGATGAATAAAAAAAAATGAAGTTAATATAAAAGCAGAATAAGAAAACAGTTTTAGTAATTTTTAAGTATTTAATTTTCCATATTAAATAAAAATTAAATTTAGAAAAATTACATTCATTAAATTTCAATTGTATTTTAAAACGAACAATAAAATATCAGCCTTTTTGTAAAATTGATGTTCTTATACTTTTCACAAACAAAGTGAATTTTTTTTTTTTTATTCGAAATATTTTGATATGTTGAAAATTGAACATTAATAACACTCAATCAATTTATTTCATACAAATTTCAATTGAAATTGTTTGGTAATGCTAAATTTTGCGGCCTATTCAGGAAAAATATTTATATTAAATGCAAAAATTTGTATAAATACTCAAAAGCAGCTGGGGGAAAAAAACAACACAAATAATTTCTATAGACGAAAAAAAAAAAAACAATATACACAAAAGAGTTCATCAAGATTATAAACCGATGCGATTTTCAATATGTTTTGATAAGCAGGCAAATTATGTTCATTTATTGAAGATGAACACATTTTTCATTAGTTGAGTTCAATTTATGCATGGCTATTGCAAAACCCATAAATAAATATAATATACAAAATGGAGCTTAGTGTGATAATTTCAGATATAAATATTTGTATTTTTAAAGTGTTTATGATTATGGATCACAACTTATGTAAATGACAAGTGTTGGTTTTGTTCAAATAGTATTCAGACGGCATTTTTTTTTTTTTTTTTTGCCTGGCAGTTGGCTTAATATCTCTGAAGTGCTGGGATTGAATACCTTTGGCCTAATTACCAGCTGGGCCTCATTAGGCCCGCTCGCTTGCTGGCTTGCTGGCTCGCTTGGCTACATCTATTCAGGGAGCTTACCAATTTGCATGCAACCGTTTTTTGTGTACAACTTCTCCAAAAAGTGGGGGAACCATTATCAATTTCTTTTGCTTCGGTGCTCATCAAAAAAAAAAAAAAAAAAATGGTGGCAGGTATGAATAGCAGGGGAAGGAGCAGGAGCAGGAGCAGAGAGCAGAGAACAGTGAGCAGTGAGCAGTGAGCAGTGAGAATATATACCGATTTAATTAAAAAGTTACATTAAATATGTTTGTTGTTTTTTTTGTATTTTTTGTATTTTTTTTTGTATTTTTTGTTAGCAATCACTTTGCGCATTTCGCTTGCGCTGTCTCTTTTTTTTTATTGAAGAGTGCACAAGTATTTTTTATCTCAAAACAAAAAAGCCATGTTAATGTATATATATATATATATGTATGTACGTATGTATTTTTATCCGTATATCCCAACTGCTGCTCATTAAGTCATCGTTGAAGTCGAGTTATTCAATGGCTTTGCCAGCCGACGACCTTTTGATGGGGGCAAGGTAAGCTAAGGGGCCGAATCGTATCGCATTTTATTTTCATAATTTAATGTGCGCGCCTTTTGTTTTTAGCGATGCCCAAAACACTCGACAACAACATTCACGTGGAGAGCGGCAGACGGCAAAAATGTGCGGAAAATCTGGGCTACCAAATAAAAATAACAACAACAACAACAAAAAAGAAACGCAAAAAAAAAATGCGCAAATAAAACAAAGCAAAAACGGCAATGGAGTGGTTTGGGACAGGCCGAATGTGGGGTGGGGGGGTAGGAGTGGGAAATGTGCGAAATGTGTAGTATGCGTGGCAGCCGCAGAAGCGCCAACGACCCTCCAGCCACGCTGCTCCTGCACTCACACACACACACACACACACACACACACACATCCTAAAGCCTTGGGGCATCAACCCAAGCCCAGCAAACAGCAGCCGTCAAAGCCACCCAACCACCCATATATTGTCCCCTTGAACTTTCACTTTTGCTTAAGGCTCCAAACAGAGCAACAAGGATAGGCAAGGGGGAACGGGTATGTGCGGGGGGTTGTATGAGTGAAATTAAGCAACGGCTGCAAAATGAGCGCCAAAACGTTTAGCGAGTTGTTTACGAGGCTGCCATTTTGTTTGTGTTTTTGTTTTGGCTTTTGCTGTGTTTTTTTTTTTTTTTTTTGGTTTTTTTGCTATTATTATTTTCATGTGGAAAAAACAGCAGCAGCGATTCGACATCTGTTGAGTGTTATATGCCTGCATATATATATATATATATATATATATATATGTGGCACTGGCAAACTTTCGCAACCCAATTTCCAATTGAACTTTTTCAAATCCCGCACTTACCACACTTTTTAGTCATTTGATAGGCAAATAGGCAATGGGAGCCCTTGCCAAGGCTTATACTCATTCTAAATTTGGTATAAAGCACATCAAGCTCGAGTCAAACATTTAGAAATGCCATTTTTCTAGGGGTCAATTCGAAATGCTTTTAAAAGTTGTTTTAAAGTTCTGACAGTGACAAGTTCTGGTGCCATCAAGCCAAATGCGATGGTTTTAAGTCAAAAAAAAAAAACAATTTTTCAATCTCGCACAACTTTATTTGTGTGTGTGTGTGTTGTGGGTGGAAATAAAAGTCCATATTCATATGGAGAAATCACATGCCAAAATTATAAAGTTCTTTTTGTATTAACACAAATTGACAACTTTTCGAATCTCTTGCAATAATTTGTAAGATGACAGCTATTTTTACACACTTTCCGCTTGACCAAATTCAAAATGTTGCTTCCAAAAAATTGATGCTTATGCTAATTGTACGATAAGCTTAGCAATCGACAAACTCCCCCCCCGCTGAGTCAGCCCTTGTCTATGTCTTATAGCCTGGATAAATTTAAAATGGCTAAAAAGTATTTTGCGAAATACTGTAAAAGTGGCAACATTCGATTTGATCTATATTCAAACAAACGAATCTCGAGTTTTCAAATTTGCCATCAAATCCATTTTTAATTTCCTTTTCGAATCATATTATAAATAAATTCAATGTTATTCTAAGCTTTAATAATTTATTGTTTATGTGTTATAAATTACATTTCTTTTTATTTTGTACAAAATAAGTAAAAATAGCTAATTTTCTATAAAAAAAAAAATAATAATAATTGTGTATTTATCAGGGTACCTGCGCGTCGAGCACTCTCGTCTTGAGCATTCTTGCTTGCTTTTTATTATAATTTTTTTTCTTGGACTTTTTCGCGTTTATTAGATTTCTGGTAGAGGCTCAACGCTGGTGACTAAAAAAGGGAATTTAAAATTCCAATAAATCTGCCGGCTTCAATAAGTGCCGGACACTTGGTCAGGCGTTGCCACGGCGTGGGGTGCCCCATTAAAAAGCCGGCTAGCATTTGTGCAACAATATGCGAAGATTGACTGACTGACTAAACGCAGTTTTCCTTGTGGGGATTTCTTAGATATTTTTGTTTGGTGGTGGTTTTATTGTTGCTGTTGCTGTTGTTGTTGTTGTTGTTGTTGTTGTCTACCCGTGTCATAAAAAATGCGAGCAACAAGCCAGCCAGCCAGCCAGCCAGCCAGCCAGCTGCTTGCTGACAATACACAAATTTGATTGGAGCCACCCTAATGTGATTTCTCCGCCGCTGAGGTTTGACAACAAACATTTTGGCTGGCAATTTATATGCTTTCTAATTTTTATTGGTATTACTTGGCTAAATCGATTTTAGCCTGCCCCACAGCAGCACTAGGTAAGCTAACCCTAACGTACTCCCCCTCCCACACACTCTCTCTCTCTCTCTCTCTCTCGCTCTCTCTCTCTATTATAATTTTTTTATTATTATTTTTTTTTTTTTTGGAATTTTCACTCTTTTGCATTTGGAACGCAGCAGCAATGCGAAGGACGAACATTTGTTAGCCATTTCCGAGCTGAGGGCCGTAAAATGGAATTTATTATTTGAAATTTACTACGACGCGTTGCCCACAGAGCAGTTACCAGTTACCCGTTAGCCATTACCCGTTAACCGTTAGACGTAGCCATGCCCACTGGCTTAGAGCTCGTCCCATTTATTTATTTTTATTTTTTTTTTTTGGCGGTCAGCGTGCCTCGTCCTTTGTTGCCGGTTGGTTTGCCTGCGTTTGATGCCAAGATTTTTGCGACAGTTTAATTAAAGCCTCGTCTGAAACCTACTAGAAAATTTGTATTTGTATGCAAATGGCAAATATGCATTTTTGTATAAATATTTAAAATGAAGAAGCTTATGTTTAATTTGACTTTACTATATTATGATATATATAAAAACTTGACAAAATTAATCAAAAAAAAAAATGTTCACAATTATTCAAAATTATTCTTTGCCTTGCAATTAATAACATTTTTACTGATTTTTATTATTATCATTACAGCACGTACTTAATTTGCAACAATTAACCAAGTTTTTGATTAATTTGTAAAAATAACAGAAAATAACCAAACTAACAGCAGCGCGTAACAGTGTGCTGTTAACATAACAGGGTCAGTTGCAACATGTTCGCAACGTGTTCGCTGCAAGCCAAAGAGTGTTGCGCCCCAACACAATACCGGTGTGAGCGGTTTGGGTAGAGGGTTGGTTGGTGTGCGGGGAGGATGATAGCATATGGATGCATATATTTGGAAAATTCTTGAAAATTTAAAACAATATTATTTAGCCAAAGGCTTTTTGGCCATTTGCGTGTTTGTTTGGCTAACAAAAGGCGGCAGCAAACAATTAATTTGCCCAACTAATGTAAATGTATTGAACAATAATTGCTATTGGCGGCAATAAATATGCACATGGGTGTGTGTGTGTATGTGTGCATGTAACTCATTATGCGAAAATGGTTGAGCGAAATTAAATTAGTAACTGAGCAAATGCTGCATATTTGATGGAGCTACCTATTTTCACACACACACACTTCCATTTGCTATGTCAATTGATGTGTCTGTGTGTATTAATTTAATATAAATACACACACACACACACACATACACCTATGCACTTAACAGCCAACCAACCAACTAATGTAAACAGAGAGCAGCTCACAGCCAACCACCACGAGAACTCCACTCCCCCCCCCCCCTAACCAGTCTCTCACTTACATAGCCCAAAGGAAATTTCTTGCTAATTAAAATCCAAATATTAATTCTAAAATGCAAAACAGAAGCAGCAACAGCAGCAGCAGCAGCAGCAGCGTCAACATACATTACAAAAAAAAAGTGTGAGAAAGAGAACGAGAAAGAGGAAGCATTTCACAGTTAAATAGCGGCAAAGCTTGTTTATCGCAGTCGCAGATCCATCGGTGATGGAGAGCATGTTTTCAATATTTTGGGAATCCTTTTTTTACATCTTAAGCTTAAGTTTGACAAGCAGATTTTCTTCTCTTTCTAATCAGAAAAAAATGCTAAGTGTTATCATGTTATTTAAACTAAAAATAGTTAACTAAATAATGTGAAATTGCTTTATAATATATAATATTTGTGGTTCCGATCAGAAAGTAATTTAATACTAATTTATATAAAAAAAAAATTATAAAAAATCTGGTTAAGTTTTAAATTAGCTGAAAAGTTTGTACCCAATTCGAATTCGAATCATATTTCGATTCGATTATGTTCAACTGTACTTAATTATTATGCAGCTCTGCTTGCTTTGTTGCTTCTTCGTCTTTAACTTCTTCTTCTTCTGATCAAAACTATATAATTTTCGTCACTTACGATTTAAACGAAGCGGGAATTATAATTATAACAACAACAACAACAAGAAGCAACAGCGAGTAATTTGGTGGACAAGTGTCGAACAACAACAACGACCATTCAGATCGAACATCGAACCAACATATGCACTCTTTACTTTTTTTTTGGGTTTTCTCTGCGATCAAACTAGCTGCACACACTCTCTTAGCTATGCTTGTCGCGTGATCGATTTGTTGACTCTTTGACATCGCTGACTCTGTGTGTGTGTGTGCGTGTGTGTGTTCGAGAGAGCTGTTTTTGTGTGAGAGAAATTTATGCTTGTGCTAAAAGATTTACAGTTGGTGCATGCCGAAAATTATAATGAATTTTGTTATGCCTTTATACCTGCCAGCGTCGTCTGTTTGCCATAAATGATGAGCAGTATATTTAAGCGTTTGTGACTAGACGCATATATACATATATATATATAAACACATAAACAGCTATATTTATGCATGTGATAGGGCCAAGTTTTTTTTATTTGTTTTTTTTTGCTTCTGGCGTTTGGTTGGTTGGTTGGGGGGGGGGGGGTCTTGGCATGGTTTTTATGGAAATTATGAACGGTGCCAAAGCGACGCCAATTGCTTGACCCAAATTAAAACATTGCGCGCACATTATTGTTGTTGATAATTGTAGAACAAACAACACAGCAACATAAGAAACACAACACACACAAAGAGATAGAGAGAGAGGGAGATGGAGAGGGGAAGAGACACGTAGAAGGCGAAAACAAGCAACGAAACAAACACATTTGCCATGGGAACCATGCGCCTGCTGCTGCCTAATGGGACTGCCAACGAAATCGGATTCAGAAAACTAAATCAGTTTGCAGTCTCTTTGCCAGCAAATCAATGGCAATATTTCAAAATGTCAGGCTTGGCCAGGCCACAGGTGTGAGCCACAAAACTTGAACAACGACCAAGCAACGAGCAGCATCCACATCCACATTCATATTCACATTCACATTCACATCCCCACAGCAGCTGCTCCATAAAACCCATTATACCCAATCATCATCAGGCAGCAGAAGCAGCAGAGTGTCCAGGCTTGAAAATCGGGATCTGGGACCCCAACCACTGCTGTTACCGAGAGAAATTACTATGAAAAAAAAACAATGTTATGCACTGTAAAAAAAAAAAAATTAAATAAAATAATAATTATAATTTGAAATGTTCAAGAAAACATTTAAAGAATATGAAAGAAATCTTATTTATAACTTTAAGCTTAAGTTTTAAGTTTAAGTTTTGTAATTATTAAATATATAAATAATTAAAATTAAAATGTAGTTAATTGAGCATTATGTTTATTTAATTATTACAATTACTTATCAGAAATATACATATACAGTTAAATTGATTCTTAAAATAATATTATTAAAATAAATATATAAAAAAAAATACATTTATATTTATATAATATATACATATATAAAACATTATTTATTACCATATTTGATGTACATTTTAAAATGTACAGCGACATAAATGTAATATTAATTAGCATTTTCTCTCAGTGCACTACTGAGAACGTATTTTATGCAAAGAAATCACTTTTCATATATGAAAGCAACAGGAACGGTCAGTGATGAGGATGACAGCGGAAAGGGGGGGACTGGGATTGGGGAATAGGGATTGAGATGGGAGGGTGGGGACTTTGGTTATAACTGGTTTGACAGTAACTATAACTACATTGGCTAAGACTGTAAAAAAAAAAAAAAAAAAACCACTGGACAGATAGGGGCGCATTTTTGCTGCAAGCCATACAAATACAACAAATGCATGCGAGAAGTTGCTGCGGTGCTTCAATTTGCTGCCGCAAATGTTGCCAGCGACAACATCAACAGCAACAGCAACAGCAAAATGCAACATAAATGCAACAACAGCAATATCAACAGCAGCAACATTGAGAAGAAGCAGAAAAGCCTTGCGGTTTGCACTGTGTGTGATTTGTATCGTTTACAGGTTGTCGAACACACACAAACACACACACAAACACACACACATACTCAAACACACATTCAATTTCAAGCAAACCAATGCGAACGAACGAGCAAGAGAAGGAGTAAAAATACGAAGAAGTGTTAAGGCAGAGGGAGTTGGGGATGGGAAGGGATAGGCTGGGTTCTCTCTCTCGCTTGGGTAGGTGTCTCTGCTCTGCTCTGCCTTGCTAACAATTATGCAGCAGTCGTCTTGCAGACTACAACTGTAACGAGCACAACAACAACAACAACAACAACAGCAGTTCAAAGTTGAGCAACAGCGCTAATAAGCTCTCACACCTAAACACACACATAGAGTTGACAGTAGCCAATATAACTGCATTCTGCTCTCTTTCGTTTCGTCTTTTTCGCTCTCTCTGTCTCTCTCTCTCTCTTTGGTCGTTCGCTATCTGCTCATCTCAATCCTGGCAATGCGCGCGTCGTTCGCAAGTTGTGCGCGTGCGCAACGCTTGCTGCGAGTTGAATTTTGTGCCGTTGTTGTTGTTGTTGTTGCTGTAATTACTATGTTTCTTCGTTTCTTTTTTGTTTGGTGCGCGAAAAACGGCAGTCAACTGCCCACACGTCGTTGCCAGCTTCTTGTTGTTGTTTTTGTTGTTGTTGCAATAAAGACATCGCACAAGTTCCTTCATTCATGGCTACCTGAACTGGCCTCCGACTTCGACACGGACTCGAACTGCAACTGCAACATTTGCAACACTTGACTGACAGCATGATGGCAACGCACGCGCATCAAAGTCTGCCTTTGATTTTTACCTCTGTCTCTCTTTGCCTTCTTGTCTTGTTTGTGGAGACATCCATTTTGGGTGCGTTACAGTCCCATCTACCAGCTGGACAGTTGAGTTAGTTAATATTCCCAAAGATGAAATCTGAGAATTTATTACAATTTGTATTATTTATGATCAATAGAAAACCCAACATTTTGAGTTGTAAATATTGTTGTTGCTATTTTATTTTTTATTTTTATTGTTTAAGTCAAAATGTTGCTGATCGCCTTTCGAATTAGTTAACATCCATTTACAATCTCGAACAATCAATTAGATCTGTCTTCTGCTCTTGTTAATGCTCAGATATATATATATATATATATATGGGTTATTAACGAACATGTTTTATGTGTCTTGTAGGCAAATTAAAAATAAAACAAGGAAAAAACAGAAAAACAGCATAAACAGAAAGAAAAAAACAGACTTGAACATTGCTGGCATTCCATTATGGGTTGTAAATAAGAAGAAACAACAACAACAATAGCAACAATTACAAACACAACAACTAACACGTGTAATCTTGGCGCTTTGATTGTTATGCTTGTTAAAATGTTGTTGTTGTTGTGCTTGTTGCTCATGTTGCTTTGTTGTTTTGTTGTTTTGTTGTTTGCTATTGCTTAACTTTCACTTGACCAGTCATTTTGTTGGTCAGCAAAAGTTTTGCCAAGTCTGAGAGAAGCAACCGCAAGCAACAACAACAACAACAGACATCTTGGAATGCCGAAATCTGTAACTTGGTATGCAAAGCACCTTGTGTGGCAACATGTGGGCGTGGTTGGGGGGGGGGGGGGCGAGGGCAGTCAGTTTATGAAGCACGTGGCACTCCATTAGACAAAAATGTGTTAAAACCAAATACATATAATTTGGTGGCCACAAGTCACAAGGACAATGAAGGCGACAACAACACCGCTCGACAAATGACAGTGGCTCACAAGGCAAACAACAACAACAACAAACAACAACAAACAACGCAACAAGAACAAGAGCAATGCCGTTTTACGAGCACTTGCGTCATAAAAATTGTTGTAACAACAACAGAAACGCATTTGGGGCAGAACCTAAAAGTACAACATTTATACACAACCCCAACCCCCCCCCCCCCACACACCTATCATTTCTTCAGCATTTTGAGGCTGCAGCTAAACACTGAAGGAGGCGGCACTTCTGCTTTTTTTTTTTATGTCAAAGTCAAAGGCCAAAAGGCGCACGCATAAAAATACCAAACAAAGAGATAGCTAAAAAAAAAAACACTGCGCGAGGGTTGCTCCAAAAATGCCACATCTATGAGGCAATCAGGCAGAAACAAATGGTCAATTGATTCATAACTTTAAAGACGTAAAGTTGGCTATTTAAAAATAAAAGTGGTTAAAATTTAAATACAAGTTTTTTTTTGCAATTCGAAGGTTTTTTTGCGCAATGTGCAGTTTTTTTTTAATCAGTTGCTTTTTATCCTACTTAAACTATTCAAGGCTAAAAACAGCTGTCTATTTTTCTTCATATATTGATATATATATTTCTTATTTATTATACAAAGTTTTAAAGCAACCCTCGTTCAGTCTGCATACGCTTATGTGTAGCTAAAATACAAACCAAGTCAATCGGAAAACACAAATTCGATTAAGTTGTTTAAAAACAATTTTTATTTATTACCAAAGCATTTTCATTCTTGTCGCTGTGCCTTTGTCGCTGCGGTTTAACGACGACCAACATGGGACTGCCACGCACCCCTCCACACCCCTACATATATATATATATATACCAGACAATATTAATACCTTTTCGGGTCGATTGTGGTCAGTTTTATTCCCAATGTCAAATGTTGAAAGTCGAATAGAGACAGAGAAACAGAGAGAGAGAGAGAGAGAGATGCCCCCTTAGGGGAACGGAAATGTCATTTCCTTTTGGGTCATTCATTCACTTATTCACTCATTCATTTATTTATTCGTTCATTTCGAAATTAGTAGCTGACCTGTCGCTTGATAAAAAGCTGTGATAATTAGGCTCAAAATGGAAGCCAAATGCAGCGACAAATAGCGTCGGTAACTCGGTGCCTAATGTATATGATCTATACCCAAACACACACACAACAGCGATAGCCATTCTTTGAACCACTTAGCGTATCAATTTTGGCCCAAAACACATCCAAAGTAAACAAAAAAAGAAATAAAAACTAAACGAAGATCGTCTTTATTAGGCACTCCGAAGAATACCTGCCATTATTTCTGACTGATTTCAGATATATACATACATATATATATATGGCATATTGTAATTATATATTGTCAAAATGTTAGCAGCTAATTAGAAAAGCGTGTTTAACAATTAAGTTTTACTTAAATTTTCGACCAATACTTTTTATGGCAGTTATCGACGAATATTAATGATTTTTTGTTCATAAAATTGCACAAATTGGGCAAGTTTGTTTGGAATATTTTGTTAAATAAAAATATGTTTCTTACAAGAAATAGTTGTCTTTTTACTAATAATATTAATTATTATTAAATATTGTTTAACGATAAATTTCTTTATACAAAAACTCTTATTAGGAGAGATATATCAGATATATATATCCGATCTCATAGATTTAATGTCTGAATATAAATACTTTAATTATTTTATTTTATTTTTAAATATAAATACTTTAATTATATTATATTATATTTTAATATAAATACTTTAATTATATAATATTATATTTAAATATATATACTTTAATTATATTATATTGTATTTAAATATAAATACTTTAATTATATTATATTATATTTAATTATATACCGCATTTTGAATGCGTTTTATTTGAATATTTTGTTAAGCAAATATGTTTTTTTTTTAACACCTGACTAATTTTGATATCCGAATGTTATTTGACCGACTCTTTAAGTCTATATAGAACTAATCGAGAAAAATAAAAATACCCTTTAAAAGGGCATTCAAACATAGCCCGCAAATGAGCAGCAAATAAATCGAAATATGTCACAAAATTCTTAGAAGAGGGGGAAGGGTTCGGCTTAGGGTTTGAGTTCGGGATATGAATTGCGATTGGGTTTGCGATTGGGTTTGGGTTTGGGTATGCTACATGGGTACATTAATATTATCCCTCGGACACTGCATGGTTTTTGTGGCATGCGGCATGGAAAATTTAATTTGAAACACGTTAGTTATTAGTTTATTTGCGGGTGTTGCAATTAGGGGCGGCACACATTTCCCCATACATTTGTATTTGTTATTTACAATGCGAGCATGCCACCAAATATCCTAATTGATTGGCCAAACATCAATGAAGCAAGAAAGATATGCCAAATACTGTTGCAAATGGGAAAACACGGGGCACTTAATGTGTTTCATGCCGTTTTCTATCTAAACGTTGGGGGGGGGGGAGGTGTAATCAAATGTCGGAAGTTGGATATATTAAGTAAGCATATTGATATTTATAATCATTGAAATATATTTATAGAGGGATCAATGTATCAACTAAAAGCATTAAATAATAAAATTATTGCTGCTGTTGTATTATTATTTTTTTTTATAAATACAAATATTATGTGAAATTAAAAAAAATTAAAATTTTAATATGTATTGTTTTTAATTTTATTAGTCTATAAATATTATAATAAAATAACTTATAGTTTAAACTAGAGCAAAATTTATGTGTTAAATTCTTAATATTTGAGGAAACTTTTTATTTCTCGCAGTGCATTGGGTGTGCTAAAAATAAAAAGGAAACGTTGTCTGGAAATGAAATTCACAAACTCGGGATGACGATACATTTATCAAGAGTGTATATGCCACACACATACACGCACACACACACACACACACACACACACACACACACACACACAGACACACAATACAATACAACATATACAAAATACAAAAGTCAGCTGGCTGACGTTGACCCTGTTAAAAGATCACGAACACGTCCGGCACTAAGTGAGCCGTACGAGGCTACAACAACAACAACAACAACAACAATAACAAAAAGGAAGGAGAACAACAGGAATATCATTTTGAGTTTATCATTGGAATACGTTTAAGGAAAGAAGCGGAAGTCAAGGTTGTGGCCCTTATCCTGTTGCGGCTGAATGACCCAGGACACAGGAGCCAGAGCCAAAAGGACAACTGATTGCCATCATCGCGAACTCCTAATGAAAATGCCTACAAATGTAATGGCAACATATTTTTTGTTGAGTCATCGAACAACGAATTTTAAACGAAATCAGCGAGTGCAGCAGGCAAGTCAGTCAGCTGAAACAGCAGATACCCTGTAAAAAAAATCAAAGCAAACCAAAAATTAAAATCAAGATCAAAATAAGTCAACATATTTTTTAATTTTGGTTTTTTTTTTAACTATATACCCCACAACAAATTAGTCATAGGGTATACTAAAAAAAAAAAGGTTCAACGGAAATTTGGAGAGTGAGATTCGTTTGAATGCCGTCTACTTAATGGCAAATGCGAATCATTTTAAATTGTGATTCATGCAATTCAGACAAGAAAAGAAAATACGAAATACACACAAAATAAAAAGGGACAGCTACCAAAATTCGGTAATCAAAACAGGAAAAGGTCACACATGGATCTGGGGCACCATTTCAAGCCTAATGATGAGCACGGCCAGGCAGATAAACACAGCTACATTTTGAGAATCAGAGAATCAGGCAAGAGAAATGGCGCACTTTCCTCTAATAAATGGCCAGTACAATGGCCAACAGAAGGGACAGTAAAAAAAGGGAAAGCCACCCCCCCCCCCCCGCACATTCCCCACTCTTTACACAGCAGGCGTTTATTAATGGCCTGTGAAGGTTTCGCAATGGCAATTAAAGCGTTTTGCAAGTTGAAAGCGTTATAATTAAATGCTTGCCTTGTCACACAAATAAATAGTAATAAATAAAAATAAAATAATAATTTTAAAAAAAAAAACAAACAGAAAACAATAACTACAACAACAACAACAACTGAGCGTAAGTGGCAGTAAAGTTGCATGCTGAGCAGCGGGGCAGCGGCAAGCCGAGGCAAGTAGCCGCAGGCGCTGCTCAGTGTTTCTTACAGGTTTTTTCAAAATACCAAAGCGTACTTAGTGATTTGGCAAGCATAGTCAGAGTTGCCACAGTTTGCCACAGTTTGCCACAGTTTGCCACAGTTTGGACGCAGCTGCAGACTTTGAACTGACCTTTTTGATATTAATTGCTTGCCGCACTCAATGCCAAATTTGTTCGACTGACCCAGGACTGAGGCAGCGTATTTATTCGATGTATATATTTTTTTCCATTATTTATGCCACAACTATTTCAATCGTCAAAAGTCGCGTCGCGTCGCCAGCTAAGGTAGACTTGTCATGTGGGCGTTGGGTTTCTTGTTTTTCAACTTGCCTGCTGATATATAATTTTTCATGTGCCAAACGATATTTGAGCAGTCGGTGTAAGCCAGTGGCTTAGATATATCCAGCGATAAGGGGCTTAATATATATATATATATAAATAAAAAGAAATCAGTTTTTATATCTTAAAAGAAAGTTTCTAATTACGTATGGAATTTGAATAGTAATTGTTGAATAGTTACTAAAATATTTCAACTTTGACACCACAAATTATTCATTAAATTGAAATTGTATTTTCTATTAATTGGTTTGTATGCAATGATTTAAAAGTTAATTGTTTTGCAATTGCTTAAATAATTAGAGCAACTGTTTACTTTCCCTCCCTTTCACCCAAATGGGTTTACTATTTTTTTTATTTTTTTTGGTTGGTTGAACGCCACTGCGCAATCTGGGAGACACTTTACATAGTATGCTATCTATCACGATGGTGGACTGTCTCGACTGTCAGGCATTTGTTTAGGCGTTTCGATTTCTATGTTAAACTAAAGTGAAAAATTAACATAAATTACAAGCAAACTTATGGCGCACGATTGAGTCGAGAGTTGCCATCGCGACTCTTCGAGTTGAAATGCAAAATGAACGCGACAACTTTGGACAGGCGACTGACGCCAGTGTGGTCAGTGTGGTGGGGGGGAGAGGATGTGGCTACAAAAAAAAAAAAAAAAAATAGGAGGGGTCTGTTATTGGTATTCGTCTGGTTTACCAGTTTGTGGGACGCCAACAAATCGCTGAACAATAATGGCACAGCTAAATGGCAGCTAAATAAGCTTCTGATTTGTGTGAAGCTTTGCTCACATTTTCAGCGCTTATGTAAATTCATAATTATAATAATAAATAATGATGTTGCCAGAGCAACAAGCAACCAGCAAACAGCAACTGGCAACCTTCAGCATTCAGCTGGCCATTTAATTTGAAATGATTTGGACCGCAATGAAGCTGGCCAATTTAATGTTCATCTCATTGCGCATAGACAACAAGTTCTACTTCAACAGCTTCCACTTTAACTGCAACTTCAACATTCAACAACATTTCCAACTGCTGGCCAAATGGGCTTTGAGTTTGCTCTTGCAATTTCAAGTTGCTTCATTTAATTTAATGCTGTTGCTGCTGCTGCAGTTGCTGCTGCTGCTCTTGATATTGATGTTGCACCCAAAGTGGTTGCGTACGCTTTTCATGGCACGTCAAGTTGCTGCCGTCGCTATTTTGCTGCTGCTGTTGTTGTTGCTGTTGTTGTTGTTGTTGTTGCTGCCTCTCCGTGATTGTGTGTAGAATATCAATTACTTATGCTAAACACCTGCTGCATCGGAATGTCTGTCGGGCAACAAGTACTGATTCTAAACCGGCTATACTCACACAAAATTATACACACACACACACAAACACACACATACACACACACACACACACACTCACACACACAGTTACACTTATGCTAGCGCAAGTTTGTGCCTTAAGTCTTTCGTTCATTTTCAATTTTTGTGCAGCAGAAAACCTTTTTTTTTTTCCATACTGTGTCGTGCGTTGTACATCTGCTTTGTGCAACATTTTGTGACTAGATTTAGATGTCAGTAGCACAATTTGAACCAAATTGCATAGACTAAAAATTTAAAAATATTTTACTGTTAAATGTGTTAAATAAATCAACATTTTGTCTCCGTTTTGTGTTGGTTTTGCCAAATATGTTTTTTTTTTTTTTCAAAAAATATTTTTTATTTTTTTTTCTGTTTAAATAATAAATTCTTAAAAAAGAATACAAACGAAAATGAAGTTTTGAATTATAAGTTATCAGCCTTAATAAAGTAAGCAATAATAAAAAGAATATTTTTTTTTTGTAATATGTTTTGAAGTGAAGTGATTTTTTTTCGAATATATTTCAATATTGAACTGGCGCAAAAAATTTATATTTAATTTATAAGAAGAGCTCTACTAATAAAAAACGTTTTTTCCTATTATTTCTATTAAAACATTATGATTAAATAAGAGCATTTAAAAGTTGACTTTGTGGCAGTTGCTTCTGTTGTTGCCTCACCCCGTTTTATGTTTGCTCATTCAACTGGCATCAACACGCCGTTTCGTGTAACACAGTTCAAGCTGGCCCAGCACCGGTCACTGCCTCCCCCCAGCCCCCCGCTCAGTTCCAGCAACAGCCCCAGTTTTAATCCCAACACAAACAGCTCCACTCGGGTTCTGGAGTAAGTGGCAGGTTTGAGGTTCAGTTGCAGGTCCAGTTTCGAGTCGATTCCCCCCCGCCCTCATTTGAGAGATCTGTTTTGTGGCTGTGATCGCATTCAGTCTGCGGCAGCCGTCTTCAATGATTTCGATTTTTTTTTTGGTTCTGCCTTTTTCTTATTCTGTTTTTTTTTTTTGGTTACAGAGCTTATTGCCTTTATTTCCTTTGTGGGGCACTGTCGGGCAGTTAACGTAGCTGCCTGTGCTGATGAGGTCGATTTTTCTTCGAGCATGTGCCCCCAGCATACTCGCTTGGTCCAGTCCAGCTCCCATAAATGGCTCGTATCATTTGCGGTGTTTTGTAGTGTGCAAAACTTGTTACAATTAATTAACTGGCGCATCAATTAAACGCTGCACTCTTGGCCAAGTTAGCAGGCGCCGCATTGCCAAATACCCTTGGGTATCGAGCACAGCGAATATCGACCATAATCCACAACCGATAAAAACTCAATTAATGGTCATCATCAGAGCAGCAGCAGCAGCAGCTGCATTCACAAACATTCAATTTTGGGCGGCTGCCCCCAATCGCGCCCCCTCTATTTGTGGGCGTGGCAGCGGCAGGTGTTGGCATTGCAGACATTGAAGATTATCTGTTAATCATCACAACAATTAATTGCATTCGATTGGAGCTGCATAATTGGTTGGAAAATAACTTCAGATCCCAAAAGCCTTATAAACTAATGACCTAATTTTATTTCACTACTTTTACAATTAACAATGTAAACTTATCTTTTTAGTAGTTGTAAATGTATTACGTCAAATCGATAGGAATTTAAAAAGACCTAAAAATCATTGCAAATGGCAAAAAAGTATATAAATTGATTGTAATTTGTATAAAGTTTATATATTCTTGTCATCTGAAGAAAACCCGATCGATTTATTTTTATTCCTTTGTATAAACACAGCAATTTAATATATTTAACAGCTGAATTCGAGCTCTCTCGACTACGACATGCCTGCTTGTTCTACTCAAACAAACACATAACAAAAAAAGCCTATCTAATTTCAATATATTTCAATAATTTGAAGCTGGCTGAGGTAATTCTTCAATTCCCATGAAATATCATACCATGTCATCCCCATAGAGAATACTCGTACATGATAGCCATTAAAAAAACCAAAACTAACCAACTAATTGGAGAAAATACCAAGTGAAAACACTCATCAAATGTAATTCCAACTAAATGACTCGGTAATTGTAAGCCGAAAGAAAAAAAAGTAAAAAACGAAATTACCCAGATAAGATGTGGAAAACACCTGAAGAAAAAAAAAACCAGAAATGTTGGCAACTTTTGGAGAATTGAGGTGAAAACTAAATGTGATTTGGATAATGGAGATCTCGAAACAAAATTTGTGTGAGTAAATGGAATAAAGTTCTCACAATTCGCTCAAATTAAAAAGTACTTTTTTAGAGTTTTACACTCGTGACACGCAGCAAAAAAAATTGGGAATGACTATGGGTGAGGAGGGGTGCGAGGCTAGTTGAGCTACTCGAATTGATGGCCAGTGTAGGAACTGGAACTGGGTGAGTGGACCGAACCGCGACTGCGGACGTGCTAGCCAAGTAAATGACTTATAATTGATATTCTTAAAACGGATAAGCATCGCTTGGAGCTTGAAGCTGCCACAGCGCGTAGAAACAAACCAAATAGCCACAGCGCTTGCCACAGCGCGCTTGCCACAGCGCGCTTGCACCATCGCTATCATCATCATTATCATTATCATTATCATTATAATGAAATTGCCAAGTCGATGGCAATGGAGCATTCCTTGCCGGTCTTGCAAATTGTTGTTATTTTCATTTTGGCTGCCTACCTGCTACCGTGTGGCAGGCGCTTTGCGTTTGCGTTTGTGTTTGGTAATTGCCACAATGCGTTGCAGCCGCGGCAACTCAATCTCAATGCGCCCACGGTACACCACGCTCCATGCTCCACGACTTCAAGCTCCAAGCTCCAAGCTCAACGCTCCTTCGCTGCCAGTGACCAATTGAAAATTAACATGTCCACGTTGGCTGCCACGTATGCAAACGAGTGTTGCGTGTTTTTGTTGCCCCTCCTGCCTGCCTGCTTGCCTGCTTGATGACAGGTGCTGCACGCGCCTTGCCGCATCGGCTGCAACTGCAACAACAACTGCAACTGCAGCGCCTTTATTGTTGTCAATTTGGTGGCGATTGTTAGCTGCACACGTCTCCAGCGCAGCATTTGCCACCAATTGGACGCGTTTTTGTTGTTGTCATTGTTGTTCTTGTTGTTGTTGTTATTGTTGTTATTGTTGTTGTTGTTATTATTGCTGCTGTTCTTGTTGTGCCGTCAAAAGAAGCTCAGCGCTGAAGCTTCACTTGGTTCTAATGAGCAAGCAGCATCAACCGAATACCAATTGATGCCACACTTCATACCTTCCCCCCTCTCCCTCCACCATAAATTGCACGTCTAATTTTCTGAAATCAAAAAGAGCAGTTTTCTGTAGATTTACTTCTTTGATTTTTCGCAGTTTTGATTTTATTAACAATTTAACTGTGTGAACCCAAAAAAAAAATCGTTCCAACAAAATTTAAATCCGTTAAGAATTCTTAAGAGTTGTTTTCCTTTTTCGATTTTATAATTATAATTTGTTAATAAATATTTGAAATTTCAAATTATGATTTTTGATTTTATAATTTTGTGCATAATTTAAATTTGTTTTGCAAACACGTCGAAATTTCAACTATTTGATCAGAATAAGCCTAAAAATGGAACAACAACTTTTATGAATATTTTATATATATTTTTTTTATATGGCTTTCATTCCTGTAAACTTTATGACAAAGGTAAAATATTTTCTGTAAATTTGTAAATTTATCAAATAGGTTTTTCGAACATCGTCGCATTTGAGAAGCATAAATAAATCCATGAATATTCCACGCGATTCTCAGTCGTGTTTGGTAGCAGTAAATTTTTGTATAAGATATTTGCTTAAGGCCATAAAAATCATAATAAAATGAATTTTGAATTTCAGCTCAAATGCTCAAATGCTCAATGCCAAGTTTAGGGGCATTACCATTATGAAAGAGGGCCCATTGTCAATGGCGTCAATAAAGGTGCGCCACGGATATCCTCATACACTGTACAAATAATCTACTCTAATTAACAGAATTCGTTACGCTTCTTCTAGTTTTGCGTTTTGCGTCATTTGATCAAGTAATTTTCTACTCAGTCGAATCAGCAAAATCTCTTCTTCAATGTTCTATGGTGGGGCCTTGGTTTGCTTTACGCAATTTTCTCACCAAATCGCTGCCACAATTGTGTTAGTTAAGTCACTTAAATTGCAAAAAAGTTCCCAGACACCAGGCCACAACCCCCCCCCCCACCCATTCCACAACTTGCCCACTTAGCCGCCACAAACCGGCGGCACAGCACACATGCTGGCAACGAATTGCGAATGCCTTTGTTTTTGGGATTTGGCGACGGTAATCTGATTGGAGTTTGTGTGCCAACCAGCTTTTGGGGTCTAGGACGGAAGCTGACTGCTATAATTAATAATGATTTCAATTTGCATTAGCCCACCTGCAATTTAAGGCGTTTGCGCAAGCGCCAACCGGCGTCAACGTCAACGTCAACGTCAACGTCAGCGCCAGCTTTAACGCCGACGTCGACGACGACGTCATCAGAGCAGCTGTAAGAGTTTCGTAAATGCAGCAGCGCTGGCAGCATAAGCTCTGTAATTTGAACAAAAAAAAACTAGAAAAAAAACCTAGAAAAAAAAAAAACCAAGAAAAAAATGACAAAAAAAATATACAATAGAAAATCACATTTTTGGCACGCCGACGCTTAAAAAACACTTGAAAATCGTAGCTTGTCTGCTGAGAATGTTTTTTTTTCATGGGCTCTATATGATATAGTAGACCAATATTAATGTTGGCCAAAATGCTAAGGCTTAATTAGACTTTTAGCTTATGCATTTAGTTGGAAAAACTTTATTAAGATATGCTTTTTTTTAATACAAAAAAAATTCCGTTGAAAAATATATAAAAGTTTTATCCTTAGCTTATGAGAGATTAAAGATAATCTGCATATTAGAAAAAACTAAGTTTTATTAAGCAAAAAAAAAGGAATTAATCTTTCGATCTGAAAAGAGGTAATTCCATATTTTCATATCGATAGCTTTCAAACATACAATATTGACTCTGATAATGATATTGCTCATATATTGAAGATATTTTTTAGAATGAGTTACAAGCTTGATGACACAACTGAAATGCTCTCTGCAAGGGTATGCTGAAGCAAAAAGCAAAGTGCTTGAATTGCCACAGCCAGGCTTTGGATTTTTTGGGATTTTTGGTTATGCAAGCGTTTAGGCCAACGTTAATCAGCTGTTGGCAAATCAACGCCAATCAAATTGAGCAGCAACAGCAGCAGCAGCAGTAGCAAAGAAATGGCTTTATTTAGGTGACTTTATTGGGGCAACAAGCAACAAGCAACAGCAATAACAAGCAACATCAACAACAACAAAAGCGTCAACATGCAAACGTCAAGCAGCAAAAAAAGAAAGCAGTTGGCTGGATTTGAAAATTGAAGCTGAGAATTGTATCATCGATGGCAGCTGCCCAACTGACACAGCAGAGCAAACACACACACACACAAAAAAAAAAACAATAAACAAAGGAAAAGCCCCGGAAAAACACAGTTGTACAGCAACGCTGACAAATGACTCAAATGCACACACACACACACACGCACACACACCGCAAAGAAATATGCAGCAATTATGCGTGATATTTCAGTTGCAGACATGCAACAGTTGTTTGCAACAACCAAACCCAACCCAACCCACCCACTGGGCGCATGCAGATTGTTAGTCGTGTTCATATTCATGACTGTCTTCAAGTGGGCGTGTGTCTGTGACACTATGTGTGTGTGTGTGTGTGTGTAGAGTTTACACACACATAACTTATGTTTAGCTGCAACAACAACAACAACAACAACAACAAAGTATTAAGGGCAACATTCTCGCTCTCTGAATTTATCTGACGATGAAAGCAGAAACTTAACTTTACTCACACACACACACATACACACACACACACACACACTGACATGCACAACATTTACTTACCTTGTGGTCCACATCGTCATTCTCTTTGATGGATTATATCTGTTAAGTTTTGATTTTTTTCCATATTTTTTTTCTTGTATATTTTTACCATCTCATTAAAGTACTTTGTTTTTTTTTTTACTCTCACTTGAATTGGCCTAGACTTGCGAGCTTATCTAGCCCTGTTCCATGTATCCATTTTGCACTACTCCCAATTAGCAAATGCTTTATTCAGAGATCTTCAAATGAGTGCATAGAAAATGAATGGCAATTTTGAGTGCTTAGCAGCACTTTGGGGGGTTTATATATATATACAAAAAATAACAAATTGTTGTCCAAATTATTTCTTAGCCAATACAAAAGTGCATCTGCATTTAGAGCATTTATTAGCAATATCTTTCCATAAAATAATTCTTTGTATAATAAATTTCAGTTGCAAAATAAATGTTATAGCTGGTATAAAATTTCGAAAGTGTATTCAATGTTCGACCAATTTAAAAACTATGTTTTTATTTGTAAATTATTAAAATACTGCAAAGGCAAAAATCCAAGCGAGAATTTGCTGAAAGTGTAAACTGTTCGTCGTCATCGTCAATTAAGTAAATGAAAATATTTCGCCTTTGCTGAGGCGACAGGAAAACAGCAACAAAAAACAATAACAATAACAATAACAATGTGAAACAAGGCAATAGATGGCAAATGCAGCGTATGCGCAACATGGCAAACAACAAACATGACAAAGAACTTTGCCACAGAATACGGCAAGCAAACTAACAGCAATGAAAAACTGACAGCATTTCCAAAAGGGGCATGCAAAACGTAACGTGGAGTGGGTGTGGTGGGGGAGGAGGGGAGGGCTGGCGGTTGGTTGCTGAGGTCCAGCAATTTGTATTACGGAAATAAAACTAAGCAGCGAGTTTGCTTGCAACTAGTGACAGTAACACGGTTAAGGGGTGGGGTGCGGAGGGGCAGTCAACGGGGTGCATGTGCATGTGGCAATGGGGTGCAAAATGGGGACTGCATTGCATTGCTTAGTTGCCTAAAATTGGCAAAATTTGTGAAACTTGCGCTAAAAAAAAAAAACGAAATGTTGCAAGAAGCAACAGCAAAAAGGGTTGGTTGGCAGCGGAGTTGGTGGGGGAGGTAGACGAATTATGGAACTGTACGGTAAGCGTTAAAAAAAAAAAACTATGTGAAGTTGGACAAGAAACATAAAACTAAATGGAGCGCGCATAGCGTGGATGCGGAGGTGGAGTCACTGTCGAAATTGTTGGCTAAAATACGGAATTGGCTGGGCACAGCGGAGGAGTTTGGAGTCGAGGGGGTGGGGAGCTGCAAATATGACAAATGCATGGAAAACCAACACTGCGAAATGCAAGCGGAAAGCAGGCTGCATTTGTTAGAGGGCGCGGCCCGTGGAGCGTTGGGCGTGGCAAAACAAACATACAAACAAAAAACAAAGAAAACGCTGCATAGTGCAGGGGGGGGGGAATGGGAGGAGTAGGACAAAACATTGGGGAACTGTTGTACTTGTTGTTCTGTGTGGCTGTTGCAAACGCTGTCGTAGTTGGTGCCTGCCCCCCCCCCCCGTGCTATCTCCCGCACCCCCCCTGTGACGCATTCTGCTGGACAACAGCACAAAGTAATTAATTTCAATTTGTAAAGTTCAGCGAAAGGCAATTCGCTGCTCCCCGCCGTGCCGCTGCCTGTACTCGTAAACCCATATGCCACCCACTCCCCCCCCTTGCGCCGTCATGCCACTTTTGGCATTCGCAGTGGTATTGCAGACGTGTGACAAGCTGAAATAATTGCGCCGCATGCAGATAAGCGCCACAGAACAAAGCAAGCTGCCACAAGAACAACGAGACGAACAACAACAACAACAACAACAACAACAACAGCAGCGATGCCAGACAATTTGTGCAGCGAGAGGGAAACTTCAAGAATCTTGAACCATTTCCCCTCACCAGCCAACCCGCCACCCGCCACTGCCCCGTTTAACCCACTCAGTGCAATAATCTCAAGTTGATTTCAATTTTAGCCCCAACAGTTTCCCTTTCGTTTTCCCTTTCCTTTCCTTTCCCTTCCTTTCCTTGCCTTTCCTTTCTTTTGCTCTTTCGCCCATCATTCTCTGTTTCTCTGTCTGTGTGTGTGTGTGTTTCGCAGTTTCGTTGCCCAAGGCAAAAAGGCAATGCAATAAATTAATGAAACATAAATTTACTGCCTACTGCAGTACTGCAGTGGCAACAATAACAATAACAGCAACAACAACAACAACAATAACAACAACAATAACAATAACACAACAATTTTGAACATATTCAGTGCTTTGCAATTCCTAATTTTGCTGCAGAATAACAATGACACAATTACAATTGAATATTTCGCTTTGAATATGCTTCACAACGAATAGCAAATACCCTCAAGGATTATCATGTAATAAGTAAGGAACATTATTTATTTATTAATTATTAATTAATTATATATCTGAAAATGTGTTTTTTGAGACTGGTTAACATTTCGATTTTTCTTTTTTATTATTATTTGTATATTATTATTATGATTATTTCACGCAGCGGGTACATTCGCAATGCCTAAACTGATATACCCTGAGAAGTAGCGATTAAAATCAACTTAAATCAAAACTTTTGACTTTTTCATTGTTGCATTTAACACGTGAATTTTATTGCTGCGCTTACTCAAAGTTGTGACAAATATTGCGATTGCTCCAAATATATTTATTTATTTATTTTTTTTTATCAATATGAGCATAGAAATGGTTTATAGCAATAATTTGAATTTCACATTTTTTAAAAATAATAAAATAGATACTTAAAAATCGTTGATTAAATAGATTCCAATTTGGGACTTTATGAAAATATTTTCTGTTATTTATTTATTTATTTTCGATTGATTGAAGTTGTATTTTGCAATTTAAAAATGTCGCAAATATCTCGGATAATCTGCACTACGAATTAAGGTTTGACAAATCCCTGCTTCTTAAGTAAACTTAAAAAAAAATATGAAAAAAATAATGATTTTATTTAGCCGCCTTTATTTCCTATTGGTAACTTGGTTAGATTTGTAGATTAGACTAGGATAAGAATGAGAATAGATTCGTCCGAACCGAACCATTCCTGGAAGTAGGAAGTGATGCAGATGTAGTACTTATGTCTGACTCGAGAAGAAATTGGGACTTGGAGGAATACAAATTAAACACTTTAGTTTTTGGTTTTCTTTACACGAAGAAAACTTTCAACACTAATTGAAATGGAATGCAAAGTTCAAAGAGGAAATTTTTAATTTATTTTATGGTAGATTGCAGATTGATTTTTGTGATATGAAAGCAATTTTCTTTATGTATGAAATGTTATGTAAACGAAGTGCGCATTAATATAAAATTGTTTTTTTTTTTTTTTTAACTAAAAATATAATTTCAACCAGACTGTGTTATCTGAGCTTTCTGATTATTTATGCTGTGAGGAAATAATGCATTTTGAATATATATTTCGTATAACTCTTTTGCATATTAGTCAAAGTTGATGGGATCGGCATAATTTGAGTATGACTTGCACTGTTCCCCGCCAGAAATAACACATGGCTGTCACCCAAAATCTTTGCCAGAGTCTCCCTTCAACTCGTCCCTCAGCAATGGGTGACAAAATGGAGCCGGTTAGTGAATTATGTGATGTGAAATGTGTTTTATGAGGCGTGTATCTTCCTCACCTCTCGCTTACTCACTTTTCTCTCTTTTCTCTTTATCTCACTCGCCACTCTCCTTCTCTCTCGTTGGCACCTCAACTCTGTGAGTGTTGCATGCATCATAATTTACAAGCGAACAGTTGCAACCAGCAGGCAACTTAAGGATCTGAAAATAGCGCCAACAAATGCTGACTTGATTTCTGTTTTGGTCTTGTTTTTTTTTTCTTTTTTTTTTCTTCTTATTGTTTTTCAACTTTGCTGGCTATTTGTAAAATTACAAGTGAAACTTTCAGCACATGTTAAAAGTAATGGAAATGAATACTGAAACAGAAGTTTTCAGATTAATGTGTAAAGCAGCAAACTACTAATTAAAAATGCATTCGTCTCTGCCCAAATACAAAAAAAAAAAAGGAGAAAAAAAAAAAACAATTTTTAACTGATAAATGGACAACGTTTTTGGCTTCTGGTATACAAAATATTTATGTTTTAATACAAATCTCTCGTTGGAACTGGAAGGCATAAATCTTTATTATCACGAAACGAAAATGATATAGTACAGAAACCGAAACAAAAACCGAAACAGAAACCGAAACAGAAACCGAAACAGAAACCGAAACAGAAACCGAAACAGAAACCGAAACAGAAACCGAAATAGAAACCGAAATAGAAACCAAAACCGAAACGTTGATAAATATGGTTGCATGAAATTTAAAAATAAATAAATTTTATACTTGGAGACATAAAAGACATTAAACAGCGCCAGTTGGCGCCAACTCTAACCTCAGATGAACTGCAACTTAATTAGCTGCTGTGGCTCTCTGCTGCTCCGCTGTTCCGCTGCTCTGCTGCTCTGCTGCTCCTCTGCTGCTCCGGTGCGTTCTTCTGGTCTCTCTGATTGAGTTTGCTGGCATTTATGAGTTGGTGGCAACGTTGGCGACGCATCTATCTTGATGTACCTAATGAACTGCACACAGTTACATTTGCACTTTCAGCGCCTTTCATTAGCATTTCGAACTAATTGTCACCCGCCTCCCCCTCATGACAGCAATGTGAAATTTCTTTTCGTTGATATTGCCGCTGCTCATTTGATTGGATTCGCCAGGCTGGATCCAGTTCGGGCTCAGTGCAAACAATCAGAACTTGCTTCGGCAAATGCTAATGGAGTCAGCTCATCAGCGTGTTGCATACAAATGCGTCGCATGCGACGCCAATTTCCGTTTTTGATTTATGCTGCAAAAACGCAAAAACAGCAAACAGCAAAAGGCGACTAGGGCCGGTGGTCAATAACCAATATCGGCAAATCTGGTAAGGAAAATTTTGTGAAATCATCAAACGACAGCAATCAAAATGATAGCCAAGGTGCCGACAAAAGCTGCTGCTGTTGCTGATTGATGATTGATGACGCTGATTGATGATGTGTTTTGTTGTGGCACAGCTAACAAGCAATGCAAAATTGCACTCACTGCGAACTGTGTTTAGGCATTTATTAAAAGTTCAGTAGTTGCATTTAAATATTAAATATAATTAAGTAATTTGATGAGAGTTTGATTGATGACAAGACTGACTGACCCAATGGTTTAATTGATTGACTTTTAGCATGATGAGAATGTTTTTTGCTCTAAAGTTTAATTTTCGTAGTTCGCTCAAAGATTTAAATACTGATTGGCTCAAAAAAAATAAATAAAAAAATAAACTCAAGAATGCCGGAAATGTTACCACTTACAAGGAAATTGTAGTCGAAACAATTGCAATTACCTTAAATTAACAAATATATTTTTATTTTTTTTTATATGCCATGAGATATTTTTCTTCTTCTTCTCTTAACTTTATCAGATCTTTGCCGTGCAAAGAAGAAAATGAAATATCCAAAGCAAAGACATCAATTAACAGAGTAAAACACTTGGCCGCCTTCATCAAAAGTGGCCAAGAACAACAGCAACAACAACAACAACAACAATAACAACAAATACAACTGCAACAACAAAAAGCGGCAACAGCTGAAAGAAGTAAATAACATGCGGGTACAAAAGCTACATCAACAATTGAAGCCGAAAACTGATTTTTATATAGATAGAGACACACACAGAGAGAGAGAGAGAGAGAGAGAGGAAAGGAGAGAGATAGAGAAAGAGAATGAGAAGTGTTTGGTATAGTTGGGAATGAGAGATGGAACGAAACCAAAGATTCGCAACAAAAATCTGCTCAATCACTTTTCACTTAACCCAAACACAACAACTTCAAGTTGATGGACGAGAGCTGATATGGGTCCAGGGGGTAAATAACATGAACACACACACACACACACACACACACACACTCGCACACAAAGATGTGTCAGATTGATCAGAGGGGTAAGCGACGTCAGGGTTGGTGCCAATAGAGAGGAGGAGATGTTAAAGTGATGTGTGGGCTTTTGAACACCCAAAACACAAGAGAACAAACAACAAACAACAAGCAGCAACAGCAGCAGTAACAGCAACAACAGCAACAACAGCAACAACAACAGCAGTCGGAGGAATCGAGCAAAAAGCAAAAGTAAACTTTACTTGGATGATGATGATATGCAAAAAGAGCAGGCCGGGAGCAGAGAGCACAAGCAGCAGCAAGATTTGGACAATGGGAAAGCTGCTGTAGGAACAAGAACATCGACACATATGTACACACGCACACTCACACTCACACACACACTTGAAGTATTTCTTGATATTTAATTCTTATTCCAAAAAAATAAAAGCGTTGCCACGTCAGCAACAGCAGCAGCTGAAGCAGCTAAGGCAAACACTTGACCCAAAGAAAAAAAAATGGTTGGACCAAAATAATTGAACGTAGACCAAGTTAACAAGGAATTGAGTAAACTTCCGGTACTGGACCAAAGACGGAACCAGGAAACGTCCCATAAAATGTCCATAAATGTTGAGCCTGCTCAATTTTTTGATATTCCTGTAGAAATCTACAGCAAACTGTTAAAAATAAGAATTACTTTTTATATATCCTCCAATATAGGAAGCTTTTTTTTTGTAGACTAGCCAAGATTGTAAGTTTTTCGAAAATTTCATATATTTCTTTTGAATAATACATTTTTAATAATTTTTTAAATTTATGAAATAATTGGCTTTATAAAAAATAAAAAGACTATAAAAAAAATATTATTCGCAGCTACATTATTGACAATGAGTGTGTGTGTGTGCGTGTGTGTGTGTGCATATTTAATATGATTATTTTAACTGCATAAAGCTGTAGCTAAATATTAAACCAATTACTATAAATATATATAATAATACAAATATTATCTTAATATCTTAATCGCTTTAAGCTAATTATATATCCAGAATAGAAAATCAATCGAGGTACTTAAATGGTATTATTATTTATATTTTATGCACAAATAAATGTTGTATTCAATGCGTTATTTGCTATTGATTAAAAGAAGATTAATTTATGGACAAAAAAGTAAATAATTTAAATATTATTAATATCATTTTGCATTTGTAAGAAGTAGAAATAAAAAAATAACAACAAAAAAGCTGCTTCTATGCAAAACTGTGTGCTCTGGTCACACTGTATGCCAAAATCTTTGGCCATCAAAGCTGTCAAAGGGTGGGGGGGGGGGGCAAAGAGAGCAGCCGCTTGCAGACTTGGAGACCCAAATGACTTGGCAGCTTTTTAAGGGTTCAATGCAATTTGCTGTTGCTGAAAGCTGCTTGCACTTTTTCTGTGTAGCCACACACGAATGTGTGTGTGTGTGTGTGTGGGTGTGTGTGTGTGAGTGGTTGAGGCAGGCGTCGACTTATTGGCAGTTTTAATGTGTCAGCAGCAGCAGGTGCCAGTGCGCCCACGCCCACGCCCACGCCCACTTTTGTTGATGATGAAAGTGCCGTTAAATGGTTTTTTGATTTGCTGTTTGCGTAACAGAGCCAAATTTTGCAAGCCAAGCCAAGGCTCTGCCTGGATCTGCCTATGTGGATGCAGCACGATTGCCTCCAATGCCACAAATGCCTATGCTACCTAATTGTGTATGCGTGTGTAGTGTCCGACGAGCCTTGCGTAAATTTAACAAGTTGCCACTTGAACCAAAATCCAACCAAGTCGAGCCAAGACGAGCCACAACAACAACAAAAAGAAAACGTTGCAAGCTGGAAAATGGCACTGGCACAAGAAGAAGAAGAAGAAGCAAGCAGCAAGTCTTTTTCTCCCTCTCTCTCACTCTCTCTTTCTCTGTCTCTGTCTCTCTTTTGGCAGGCTTAGTCTTGATTTAGACGTTGAATTGTGTTGCCACTGTTGTGGACTTCACACTTGTCAAACACTTGGCACGCGGCTTGATGCCATCGCCATGCCATCCCTATTTTGATTTACAGGGTATACAAGTGGTCTGGCATAACTGCACAAAATTTTAAATCATATTTATTTTTGTTGCTTAAAACACTCGTTTGCCAGCAAGCTTAGCTATCTACCAATTTACGTACTCTTTAAAAACCAAAAAAAAAAAAAAACCAAAAAAAAAAGAATTGTTTATTACACATTTATAATGCTGTTGAACAACAGTTGTTTTCATTATTAATCATTTTGCTGTGCAATCATTCAATCTTGTTAAACTTGGCATTTTTTTAAATATTTAAATTCACAAATGTTTAACAGAATTTCAAAATATGTTTCTGATCATTTTCCTTTCTTTTTTCTTTTACCAGGATTGTTTGGTAAGTTTAACATAAGACTGTAAAATTGGCATGGAAATTATAAGGAGCATCTTCAGCATGAATATTTTGTGGAAAAATAAATATATTTAAATGAAATAATTTATTCAAA
>JAWNLV010000117.1:467500-587500 GCA_035042125.1 Drosophila longiperda
CAAAACAAAAAAAAAATGCAAAAATAAATAAATAAATAACCAAATGACCGAATAACGAAAAAGCTTAAATATTTGGCATGGCAATTGAGCATTTCGAAATGTTGGCCAAGTAATTTTTTTCGTGCTTGCCTGATAAATGACAAAAGGCGTTCCATTTATTAACCTAAACTACAATTATGGCCGACTGACCGCACGCTGACCACAAGCAGTTAACAGTCAGCAGTAAGTAGTCGGTAGTTGGTTGCTGGTTGTTGGTTATTGCTTGTTGGTTGTTGGTAGTTGGCAGGCACAAGCAGTGGCAGCCATAGCAGGCAGCAGGCAGCAGGCAGCAGGATTTCACTCCTACTCCAAATCTGACTCTGAGGCACTCTGCATGCCAAATGGCAAAGCATTAACTGCCATTAGTTGTGGCCTGACTGTATGTGTGCGTGTGTGTGTGTGTGTGTGTGTGTGTGTGTGTATTATACGTACTAGGACTGTGGCAGCTGATGATGCGGCATGCGGCTCAAACTTTTCCACTTTGCAACTATTTCAAAAGTAAAGCGAAACTTGGCCAACCAAACCAACGCGTCAACCCCTCCAAGCCCCACCGAGCCGCCTTCATCCCCCCCCCCCATCACCGTGCCCCTCCACCCCTACCGCGCACTTTTGCACACTGTCAACGCTGTGTGGTGCCAGCATAACTGACGTCGATTTCCAATGCGATTCATGTCTCTGCTGACCCATTCACCTCTTACCTCACAAATCCCCTCCCCACACCATTGAGCCCTCATCAGATTTTCAGAGCTACCCGCTGCCTGGCTGGTGCCTGCTGCATGATTTATGATTTTGCCAAAAAGTATTTCTCTGTGGCCAACAAGCCTCGAGCGGGCAAGCGTTCAAAGTTGTCTGCTCAAATCATTTTAATTGAAAAAAATTACACATGAGCGAAGCCAAAAAAGAAGAAAAATCGCAGCAAATGGAAAAATCAGTCAGCGCACAACGAAACTTGAATACACTTTAGGCCAAATTATTAATATTATTATTATTATTATTATTACATATAAAACTTGGCCAAATTCTCTTGACAGTTTAATCGACATTTCTCAAAAAATATTAATTATGAAAAAAAATAAATTTACAAATAATAAAATTAATTCAAAATAATAATCAGAAATGCCCAAAAAAAAAACGTACAACGAAATGTTTCCACTGAGTAAACTTGTACATCTTTGTAGATTTCTGCGATGTGTGTGTGTGTGTGTGTGTGCGTGTGTGTGTGTGTTTTATGCAGGAGCCAAACTTTTGCCCTTCAGCTGAGCAGGGCTCACAGTGGGTTTGAGCTTGTCCGGGGTGTGGGTCTTATGGCCTGTGCCCGGTGCCCGGTGAACGGTGCCCGGTCTCCGGTCTCTGGTCTCTGGTCTTTGGTCTCTGGCAGGGGTCTGTGACTGGTCCTGAGCCAGGGCCTGGGCCTGGGCCTCGGCCTGGGCCTGGGCCCGGCGCGTTCACCAGCTACCGGAAATGTCCATTCACTTGCATATTAACAAAGTTCCGCACAGGCAGCGATGTCGACGCTGCTTGGACGACTTGCATATACTTGGCAGTACTTAATAAACTCTCGGGACAATCACACACACACTCAGACACACACACACACACACACACAACCAGTCAGAGAGAAAGAAAATGACGAACAGATGGACAGACTGTACGTATGAATATGTGTGCGTGTGTGTGTGTGTGTGTGTGTGTGTGTGTGTGTGTGTGTGTGTGTGTGTGTGTGTGGGTAGCTAGGAAACGGGCCAACTAACTTGCTCATACATCATATGGAGACGGTCATGAGGAGACCTAGGTCAATGGGGAGGATGGAGTGGAGTGGAGTGGAGCAGAGTGATGTGGTGGAGAGCAGGGGGATTGGCGGGACGAATGCAAGTCACAGTGTGGCCTTTGGAGTGGCCTTTCCATAGTATACAACTGTGCGCTGTGGGCCCGCCTGTGGCGCTGTTGGCTGTGGCTCAACATAACTGAAACAGGAAAGTATTTCGAAGGCACCGGAAGCCGGAAGCAAGCAATAATTCAAATGAATTTCAAATCAAATCATTACTAAACATTTACAAAGTATGCGCAGCAAGTTGCACACAACACCACAGGCATCTGCCACCAAGCCACCCCCCCCCCCCCAACCCGCCCAAAAACCCATTAATCCACCAATCCTGCACTGAACTTGGAATGCCAAAACGATAGCCCTGAAGCCCAGCGAGTGCCATGGAGCGCCTTGAGCCTGTCCAGCGCCTTCAACTTGTAGCTGCAGCAGGTGGCAGTAGTAGGGTAGTCGTTGGGTTTGGGCCGTGATTAATTTATATTATTATGACAGTGATTAGGGCCACTTACAGGATCATTATAGCCATGAGTGGAATAAGTCACCTAACAACACGCACATCCACATGACCAGAAGTACACTAAGAAAAAACCAAATCGACCTAAAAACTCAACTAGTTCAAGGGAAATTCTATTTTTTCTGAGTGTACTCGCATTGTCACATTTATCAAGCCATTGGACACACCACATGCAGCGACCGTTTGTCTTTCCTTCACTTGACCAAGCCAGAGCCAGATGCAACCAGATGAGCATGCCCGGCAACTGCATAAGAGGCGCCGCCCCGCAAATCCTGTGACAGAGCCAGTGCCAGTGGCAGTGGCAAGGGCTGTGGCAGTGGCACAAACAGTGGCAAGGTGTCTTGGCCGTTTAAGTGCGTTGGAAAAAATGTGCATGGATCCACGGATTAACAACTTTATTGCTCTCCAAAACTAGAAGCTCAACTAGTCCAAGTTCAAGTTCAAGTCCAAGTCGTAAACAATATTAAGGACAAAATATATATATATATATCAAGTAAGTAGATATAATTCATAGTCGATATAAAAAACAATTATTGTTTTTTTCCAGCAGCTAAATTTAAATAATTTGTTAATTAATTTTTTACCAAAAAATCAAGTTTTAAGTGTGCACAAAATGACTTTGTTTTGAAAATCAAAGTTTGCTTAAAAATATGATATTTGGAAAACATAAGTCAATTTTTAGAAGCAACATTTTTTTAAATTTCTGCGTTTTTTTTTACATATAATAAAATAAAAGCTATTAAATAAATGTTAATTAAATTCTCATAAAATGATCTTTGACAAATTAAAGTGTATTCAATTTGAATATCAGCTTAATATTTAATTTATTCACACATTTAATTTGTAATTAATTAATTAATTTATTTTATTATACAAGTTGTCTGTCAGCAAACCACTTTTTGTGTCCACTTTTTGTGTCGTTCTCCGAATTGAAAAACTTGGCTGGCACAAAAAATGCCTGAAGGCATTTTAATAAATTCTTTAAATAATTTAATAATTTATTCCGTTTATAGTCATACAAAAAAAAAAAAAAAGTTGGTTTTTGGAAAAAAATGATTATTGCTTAAACATAGTTTTGGGTGGCCGTGGCTCAGCCGCGATTGGGACGCACGACGACAACATTGGGCCGTTTGCCATTTTTGTTGCCCTTGCGGCGGCGTTTGCCGTTATTTTGGTTTGGGCGACGCTGCTGACCTCGACGGCGATTCACATAGATGGGGCCATTGTTGCCTGTGCCAAAGCCAGATCCGGTGCCAAAGCCAGAACCAACGCCAGAGCCAAAGCCAGAACCAACGCCAGAGCCAAAGCCAGAACCAACTCCAGTGCCATAGCCAGTACCAGCTCCACTGCCCAAACCAGTGCCATAGCCTGTGCCAACACCATTTGAACCAGCAGGACGCAGTTGCTCCAGCAAGTTTTGTTGGCTTGTAATGTACTGATTGAGTGCGGCATTGCTGCCGAGACCACCGACACCACCGAGACCACCTAGGCCGCCGGTAAGGAAACGCAGCTGTCCATTCTCATTGCCATCCTTCACATAGAGACCAGCCAGCTTGGACTTGGTCTCCTCAGCGGCACAAGTTGAGTGAAGCAGCAGCAGCAGCAGCACTGAGGCCAGCAGCGACCAAATGTAAACAGTTCGGATCATTGTCGATGGATTGACTGGCATGGCTAGGCGACTCGCCGGCTTTTATACCAAATCGGAGGCGCCTCGATCGCGTAACGAGTGAATGATATGCGAAAAAATTAATGTATATCAATTGATATGTGACCCATTCCAAAATTCACGCTTTCTTCGCGTTCACAGATTCTTTGCAAATCATTGAATTCTATTTGGCTTCGTAGAAAGCCGCAAAGAGTTGCCCTCCAGGCAACCAATCCGAGGGCTCTTTGCTTTCCAAACGTGTCAAGTACCAAATCCACACACGCACATTGTTTGCCAATGATCAACAGCGGATCGTCGACCCGACCAGCACAGCACAGCACAGCACAAAATTCAACTTAATTTGGAGCTGATCTCAGTTCAATGGTCAGGAGCCACTTGTCAAGCACTTTATCCAAAATGAAAATGAAAATGAAAATGAAAATAAAATAAATACTCAAAAAACACATCGATCTGAAATTATTTGGGAACACACCAACTACATTTCGTGTCTCAAGAAAACCATGATTTTTGGCACAAAAGCAGGTTTTTTATTTTTGTATAAAAGATGAATTTATTAATATGTAAATCAGAAAAGGTAATTGAAAATGGAATTACAGATCAAATCGTTGGCAAATTGTTGGATTTTCATATACAAAAAAATTCTAATTAAATTAAACGATATTTGCAGAGTTCAAGCCTGAGTGCAACACAAGGTTTCAGAGGATCAGAGTGTGGCAGAGTGGCAGAGTGGCAGAGTGTCAAAGAGTGCGCCAAAGTTTAGCGAAAACGACAGTTGCTGACGACTGCCTGGCGGGGCTGTTGAAATAAATTTTCACTTACACCATCAACGCCTAACACACACAACACTAAAACACACACACACACACCCACACACACACACTGTACTCAGATAGGGTGCGTCGTTTACTTGGCAATGCAATTACAGCCGCTAACCGCGCGTGAAAATGGCAACAGAGCCAGTTGCAACAACAACAACAAGAAGAACCACAGCTGAACAACATTGCCAGCAAACTGACGAAGCGGCTTAAAGCGGCAAAATGGCAAAATGGCAATTAACAACAGGCGGCAAAAGCAACATGCGGCAAGCGAAGACGCGCAGTCAGCGTCAGCGTCAGCGTCAGCGTCAGCGTCAGCCATATCAATGACAGGATGCACAGCTGGCAGCATAGCAGCAGTATCAACAGCAGCGTTACGCACATTAACAGGATTTAATTTTTAACCAGCGCCACCCCCTCGCCCCTCCACCGTTAAAGGAAAAACCACAAAACCCTTCAATGCCACCTGCAGTGGCAGCAAACCGAAAAGTGTCGGGCAATAGAATAAATGCCAGTCAAAGTTTTGCCCACATCCACCTTGGCAGCAGTGAAAGCAGCAACCACACAGTACCCCCCCACTCCCCCTCCACTATTCACCCTTTTGCCCTTTTTATAACAAGAAGCAGTTTGGCCAAATGGGTAAAATTTGCAGCGAATCTTAAGTGGAATTCCATGACATTTTAATAAGGCTGCCGATTTGGGCACACTCAAATGCAGGCGAAAACTTCTGCAGGGGAAGGGGGGTGGGGGGGTATGCAATGCGAAGTTGCAACTCAAGATACTGCTTACAAATGTATACATATATATATATATATATATATATATATATAGATAGTCTTGAAGGCAAGCTAATTGCAATTGCAATCGAAACATAATTAATTCTATTTTTGTGATTCTTTTTGCCATCAAAAGATATATGTATCGATATTGGCGAAACAAAGATAGTTATCGATAAATTGCTTAAACATAACTTGATCTGAGCTGGGAGGAAGCACCTGGACTCCGACAGGCCAAATGTCTTTTGGGCGACTATAATCAGAAACGATTTAAGCAAATAATATCCATGGGCAGGAATAGGCTAAGGATACTTGTCGGTCTACTGACAGGACAGGACAGGACTAAAAAGCCACCTGTCCAAAATGGGTATCTTTAGCAACAATCAAGTGAAGTCGAGGAGGAGTCTTCAACTCACATCCTAACGGAATGCATCGTCCTAGGCAGGAAAAGATGCAGCATCCTAGGGATGCATGTTTGGAATGTCAATGAGACATAGTATCCCTCGACCCATCAAAGATCCTCACATTCATTCAGGAACTGGGGTTCATGAAGGAGCTATAAGCTCAAAAGGGGGCACAATAGATCTAATAGGTCGTCGCAGTGCGCAGAACCCCAAATAAATAATAATAACTTGATCTGTACATTTTATAAGAAAATTTAAGCTTTTTATTATTATTATTCTCCGAGATATGTTCTCTGATATTTACCTATCTTTCGATGCAGAACAAGTAAAAAATATTTCTATACCGAAAATTTGATAGGATTCTCCATAAATGCTCTGTTCAGAAATTTCAGATATACGAAAAAAATCGATCTAAATAAATCGCAGAGTATATTTGAAAGAACATTCGAGATAAGTCTTGAATATAATTTCTAGTTATTCGAGTTTAGAATTCGTTTACTTGTGACAGTAATTGTCAATGTGGCACGTGATATCAATGCATTAACGGAAGTGTTTTTCTTAGCATTTATCCAGGGTGGGTTTTGCTGTGAGATGTGTGAGTGATCCCAAAAATAGTCACGGAAATGTTACAATCTATGCTTAGAGATCAATAATCGCTCCCAGCAGTGTGTCTACCCGCCCTCCGTTTTAGGTAAGCCCTGCCACATTGAATAATGTTGCAAGCCAAAGTCATAAAATCGGGGGGGGCGTTAACAATAGTGGGCATGGAGAGTGCAGAGAGAGGTAGGGATGAGGGATGAGGGAGGTAGCTGTTCTACTCCCCTCCACTCTTCAAATGACAAACAGACGCACCAAATAAATAACAAGAATCATGGCATTGTGACTCATTTTGGGGACGCTTTGTGAGTTTTTTTTTTTTTTTTTGTTTGTTCTTTTATTTATTTTTTTTTTTGTTTTTGTGGCAGTGGTAAGACGTTGGGAGGGTGAAGAGTCTTACCACTTAAGTCGCTGGCCCTGTGGGCGACAAATTAACAAACACAGACAGGCACACATACAGCGGGTGGGTGGGGGGGTAGGGGGAGGAGCAGGAAGCGGATGCTTGCCCCCGAAAAGACAAGACAAAAGACAGCGAAGAGAAGAGCCGAACAGATGATCAGACGGTGGGCAGACAGATCCACATAGTTGGGGACCAGTACTGTGCCTACTTTAGGGTGCATGTTGCACCTTTATTAATTGCAGTCGGCGATGAGGCTGACGCGTCCCAGACGTACATTTGATATGTTAAATGCGAAAAACCAAAAGAAAAATTAAAATAGAAGTATATATAAAGCCCAATGAAAGAAAGATGGCTAGAGGGGAGTGATGGGGGGGGGGGTGGTGTTGCTATGGAGTGCTTGGAGCTGGGGCTGGGTAGTGAGATGTCTATTTTTGGAATCCACGCGTCAAAATGCGTTGCAAGGCGAGAAGTTGACATATGCTGGAAATTCTTCGTCAACTGCGAAATTCTGGTTGTCTGGCCACAGATTCCGAATCTGCAGTAGACAGCAGACATCAGAGAGCAGAGAGCAGACACCACACAGGGCCACAAGTCCAAAGTCTGAGCAAATGCAAATGCAAATGCAAACAAAGCTAATAATTCACAGTTGAACCTGCCTATAGCAAATTTGCACGAGATCAGCGATCAGCAAATCTTTTAATTATATGCGAAAAACAAACAAACGCAAAAATTGATTTAGTTAAAATCAATTCATTACGGGGAAAACTTTATTGTTATATTTACAAATTATTTAAGATTAGATATCATCGATTGATCAATATATAGCAATATATATAAAAATATATATATATATATATATAAAAGACTGTATAAATACATATTATTAGTATATATAAATAACTAAACTTAAATTCATTTTCTCAAAGGCAGCTTTTGTTATAAATGAATTAAATTTATACTTGTAATTGAATCGAATTTAAATTCGATTTTGATATGTTTCAGTCGAAGGCTTAAAACTGGGATTAATTAGTATTTATGAATATATATAACTATGAGCACTTAAAATTAAAAATTCTGTTATATATTTAAGTACAAACAGCAGTTTCATAAAAAAAAAAAAAAATCTTAATTGCTTATAAATAATGATAATATTTTGTTTTCTTTGCTTATCTGCTAATTCGGCAGCTCTGAAGAGTACTGCGAGTACTTCACATTATCGTAATTAATTGTGAGTTGTGGCAACTGCCAGTCGCAGTTGCATTTGCCACTTGTGAGATGACTTATGCTTTATTTTGTGACCATGCTAGGCGCACCCACCTAAACGTGGCCAACCATTTGGCAGCTTGCTGGGCGATACCCAAAACATCCAAAACATGAAAATCAAATATCTTGTCTTGCAGACACAAAAACCCAAAAACCGAACCAAAACACTTTTTGGCAATTAGTGCGCAGTACATCTTGTGGCCCTATAACCAAATGTCCTGTGACCATTTGCCGTTAATGGATGCGGACGGATGCAGTTGAGGGCGTGCCGGCGTCAAAATCCCGGCCAGCGTCATCCACTTGAGGCGCATCTAATTTAGTAGGCGCCAAAAATGAGGGCTTCTCCGCATGTGGTCATCAAATGCGAGTTTTATGTAAATGTCCTGCGCTCAAGTGGGGCCGGCCATGCACTTATCCTTTAAGATACTGGCCAAGTGCCTTTTGCATGGCCACACAAAAAACACAAAAATTAGAAAATGAAAAAAAAAAAACAAAAACCGAAAATCCCAAATTAGCTAAGGGTACTTGGACAAAACGCAATTGCAATCGCACTTGAGTTTTCTCAACATTATTTTTACTTGACTTTCGTTTTGAGGTCTCGCATTACGGAGGCGGCAAGGAAACGCACAAAAGGATAATGACAGGCGCAGGGCTGCATTTCGATGCTTACATGTCAAGCGAGGACATTTCGCCCAGATTTGTTCTTGGCATCAATTTCAATTCTGCTCGATTTCCTTTCTTAGATACTCTGTCAAAATTCAAGTTATGTGAAAGGCTCTAATCTGCACAGAGTACATTATAAGTTTATTATTATTATTATATATATTATTATTATCATATAATCAAAATACAAAATTCATTTATATTTATTAATGCAGCAGTTAACAAAAATTATGATAAAAAATTTTAAATTTTATTACGAATATAAGTTAAACAAAATAATTAATTTATTATAAAACACAAACTGCACATAAGTCGAGGCATTGTTATAATAACTAAACGGCAGCAAAAAAAATTGCAATTTTTTCTCTCATTTGTTGTCAATGCTTGACACTCATGCGGGGTATGCCCAAGTCGAGCATAGCTGACTATTACTTTCTGACTAATTCCCATCACTCTTATCATTATTTTTTTTTTCCGATTATTTTTTGTTGTTGCCGTAATTTGAGTCGCAACTTGTTAGCATCGCTTACCCTTATTTTGCCTTTTGTTGCCCTTGGGCCTCGGATTTCCTTTGAATTGGCGCCGGTCACTCAAAGTCAGATTCAGATTCAGAGATACAGAGTCGAAGTCGAAGTCGTAGTCGAAGCCGATGTCGATGTCGAAGTCAGCGATTATGGTTTATTTTTGTTTGTTATGTCAACATTTGGTCGTCATCATTTTCGGTGTTTGTCGTATGTTTTTTTCAAGTTGTCTACGGTTACGCACGGCTTTTCCAACGAAAGTTTCCATTTCAGTTTTTTTATATGGAAAATGCTCGCACTCTTCTTGCGATAGTTAAGGAAATGCAACTCAATCAAAAACGCTTAAGATGCCAACTTGGCAACTTGTGTGGCTTTTCTCACACATTTTTCACGCTAAACCTTCATGTTGCCCCTCAACATTATCATTGAGAGAGAGAGAGAGAGAGGTTCAAGTCCGAGCTAAGACTGAGACTGACTATGTCTCTGTCTCTCTCTCTCGTTGTGTGTGGTTTGCTTTATTGGCTTTGGACACCCGCTGGGCGGCCCTTCATTTGTCATGGACAACATCCGTTCCACTGTTGTTGTTGTTGTTGTTGTTGTTGTTGTTGTTATTGCTGTTGCTGCGTAATGAATTTGTTTTACCCAAATTGAGCCAAACTCAGTTTTCATTTCGCTTTTAATTTTATACTCAATTTTCTTGTTGTTTTTCATGTGAGTTTTCTTTGGATTTTCATTAATGCGAACCATGGAAACTGTAGAGATAGCGTAATTGATTTCTGTCTCATGCTGTCCAGAAATTAATCATCAATTTATCATTTATGCATTCTTTGATAAAAATACAGTTTAATAATAAATTTTTCGATATTCTTTTAATTTAATAACAATAATTTTCCATCTCTTGCATGATTTTTGCTCGAATTTTTGACAATTGTGTTGCTAATCAAATTTTGTATCCTCAACTGCTGGCAGATTGATTGATTGATTGATTGACTTCCATGTTGTACATGAGTCTATTCGATGCCTAGTTGAGTCCGCCAAATATCGCATTCTGCAGAGATTGAAAGTTGCTTCTGGTCTTTGGAACACCGCTCTAAATCAACTCTTTGGGCGTGTCAATTAATATTGTCGAATAAAAAATAATCTCGACGCTGCTTTTGGCACATTAATGAGCGCCAAATCGATCATTATCAGAAGCGACGAAATCACCAACGCCATTCATAATCATCACAAGTTGCGCCGCAAAACGCCCTCAAAAAAAAAGAAGCAAAATGTGAAAAAAAAATATATATAAAAACAAAACAACAAAAAAATACCCAAGCAACTCGCAACAATCTTGAAATTGTGGGCAGCTAATTTGGAGCACTGATTTGGTAATTTGGGATTCCATTGTTTTTTTTTTTACTTATTTATTATTTTTCTTTTGTTTTTTTTTTTTGTGACTGTGATTCAGTTCTTTTGGCTTATGTGCAAATTAAGTTTTATTAATTTAATTTTTTAACGAGCTGTGATCGGCTCAAAGATTTATGCCGAACAGCACTGATCAAAATTTCGGCGTCGGCGTCGGCGTAGTCTGCTCCCAAAAAACCAAAAACCAAAAAGCAAAAAATACTAATTTATTGAGACATTTTTCTTTTTGGAATTTCTTCGGTCTTCGGTAGGTAGCTATTTATTTTTGAATTTCGAGCGTAGAAGGCTTTGTAATGATCTCTGATGAGGTGTTTATGAGCACCGTCCAGCATTTTGCATTAGTCATGCCCAATGTGGCATCTTCATGGGGGCGTTGACTGTGTCGGTTGTTGGTTTGTCGATTGTCGATTGTCGGTTTGCTGCTTTTGTCTGCTTGTTTGCCGCCTGCCCCAAAGTCGGCATTTGCTTTGTTTTTTTTGTTGTTGTTTTGCCTATCTATGGCAGTCATTAGACACTGGGCAACCGCCTCGATTTGCTACGCCCGAAGCCAAATGAAATCGAAATCATCGAAAGCCTCGAAATTATTTGAAAATCATGCATTGCTGTCTGCACACGTATGCCTCAAGTTGCACGAGTTAAACCAAAATCTTATTTTTCAAACTAATCTCAAATAGGTAAAAAAAATAAAAAATGTCTATATTTATAAGCATATCTCCAATTTAAAACTCTTCTTTGATGGATTGGTTTTAATGCAATTATTTTGTGATTTATTTTCATGTCTTTATTCATTTTGCAAATCCCAAATGTGCACATGAAAATATATAATTTAAAATTGCCAGTTGTATTTTATATATATATCTCGTGCATTTGTGGCAATTAAAAGTCATTTAATAGACGTATCCACTTCTGGCCCGATTAAAACTCAATTAATTTCATCTGTCAAATATTATTTTTTTTAATGTTGTTCTTGTTTTTTAATGCCAACTTCCGTCACTCCGTCTCTAAATATATATACGCACCATTTTTTATGATGCGATCCCTTTTTTGTGAACAGAATGGAAATGGGAAACAGTAGAAAAAATAAAAGTTTAAGTGGCATACTTTATGACACTTCCTGTTCCTGAGGTAGCAAAGTCAAGACTTGGGGCACATAATACCGTAATAGGTAATTATACACATTTCTGACAACGGCTCTGAATCCAAATCTGTTTGCATATTGTGCTGAGATTACACAAAAATTTCACATTTCTCTCAAATTATTATTGTGGTCGTTGTTTTGCTTTTGGGGCATACTTTACTGCCATACTTATTCCATATTGTTGTTTGCCCCTCATATTTCGGGGTTTGACTGCCCCTTAATGTGTCACCAGGCGCACATATATATATTAAAACTTCATTCATTTTGTGGCCGCTGTGGGTTGGTGCAAAAAAGGACATGAACAGTAGCAGGACGATACTGGGCAGAGTCGCGGGCACTTACTCAAATCTGATTTCAGAACTTAACCAGATATTGTCCAGGATGAATGATGACAGAATACTCGTTGTTGTCCCGTCAACAGCAGCGACACCGAAAAATGCCAGAAATTAGATGAGCTTCAGTTCACTTCAGTTACGTATCTATCCATCCATTTCACTCATACAAAACCAGCTGGAGCTGTAGCTGGAGATGGAGCTATAGCTGGAACTGAAGCTGGAGTTGGGAACTGGCATAGTAGCCAAGTCCATCTGTCAAGCATCGTAGACGTTGACAGTTTATGTGGCTTTTTATTGTTGTTGTTGTTGTTGTTGTTGTTGTTGTGGTTCCTCTGCTCATCATCATCTTCTTGTGGTGTGGGTTTTTTTTTTTTTTTGGGAGTGTTCTTGATGATGTCGTTGTTAAGTGTTGGATTTGGTACAACAATTTGGGAGGCGGATGTGGATGCGAGTTGATGTTTCATTTTTCTTTATATTATTTTTGTATTTTGAGTAGGGCATGTTAATATATGAGCTCATTTCGCTATGACTGCCGCCGGCTGCTACACACCTAGCCTCCCCCCCCCCGCCCCACTGCACACCCTCTACCTGGCCATGGAGCATATGTGGCCTTTTATTAAGATTATGATTACGTGTAAGTGCAGGAGTGGGGAGCGCAAAATTAAATGGGGAACGTAACGAAATCGGAGCCACAGCTGGCAGCTGCAGTGCCTCCAGCCTCCAGTTTCCTTGCTGCTCCACACAGGCAACACCACATCGATCTCTCATTTTTCGCTCCGCACTTCTCATTATGCTAATCATATTCATTAGCCTGCATTCGAAAAACAACAACAAAAAGCAAAATAAAACATGAAACATAAAACAAAACAGAAAAAACAAAAACAACTTCAACCAATTTGTCAAGCTGGCAAAGCTAAGAAACAACTTTTTATCGATCCACAACGATCTTTTGGTACAAGAATAATAATAATAAAAATAAGAGCTATAAAAATAATAAAATGCAATAATAAAAACTGATACTGAGTTAATCAACTTTTGAATGCCATAAAAAAAAACAGTTAAAAGTATTTAAAATATTCATTTCAATAACTAATTAAAATCACTGAAAACTTTATGTGAAAACTGAAATATCTTTTCTGATAAGTGACACAAGCTGAAAGTATATTTATATATAAAAAAAAAAAAAATCATGCTACATTAGATGTTTGACAACAATAAAAAAATTTAAAATTAATTTAACTATAAATTAAATTAAACAATTAAATAACTTATTTAATATTTTTACTGTCAAACAATTCACCGATTGACAAAGTGTTTTACAAACTTTTAATTAGATTTAAAGTACAATAATTAAAAAAAATTTAACTTTAAATTAAATTAAGAAATTAAACTACTTATTTAATATTTTTTACTGTCAAACAATTAAAAGATTGACAAAGTGTTTTTTGAGTGAAAATACAATAATTAAAAAAAATTAAACCAAACATTAAATAAAACAACTTATTTCATATTTTTTACTGTAAAACAATTAAAAGATTGACAAAGTGTTTTACAAACTTTTAATTAGATTTAAAATAAAATAATTAAAAAAAATAAATTAAACAACTTATTTTATATTTTTACAATTAAAAAAATTTTTGTAAAAACTTTTAATTCGATTTAAAATACAATAATTATAAAAAATTAAATTAAACAACTTATTTCATATTTTAAACTGTAAAACAATTAAACGATTGACAAAGTGTTGTAAAAACTTTTAATTAGATTAAAAATACAATAATTAAAAAAATTAAACTATAAATTAAATTAAACAATAAAATTACTTTTTTATTTTTTTTACAGTGTTTTACAAACTTTAAATTCGATTTAAATGGTCTTATTTGGAACTTGCAGTTATCAGTTAACGATACTTATTTATTGCTCAGCCAACGCATTTATTGATATTAAGAAACATAATAATATCAAATTAATTGAAGACTTAAGTGTTATTTGCAGGCAGTGTCATTCGAGCATAAGCCAATAAATGCCAACAGGCCAGGCCAAAAGCAGTTCCAGTTCTCTTTTCTGCCAAGACAACAACAACTTCGACATTGTCGATGTGCTCATTGATAATCATAATCAAGCTAATGATGCGGCAGACGATAAGCTGCTACTGCTGCTGATGCTGCCCCAAACTGAGTGCTCCATGCCACCGAAGCATTTAATGATGATGAAGAACTTGACCGACGGGTCGAAGTTGAGCTCTGATCGCAGTGAAGTGACGATATCTTCAATTGGCTCAAACATTTCTCAATGACCTGTCACGCACGAACAGACAGACAGAAAGGGACAGAGAGAGAGAGGGAGAGGAAGAGAGAGAGAGAGTAGAGAATAGAGAATAGAAGCTGGTAGCTATCAGCTTGGCTGCTTCAGCTAATACTTATCCGACGCAATTATCTATCAACGCATCGGGAGGCAGAGCTAAAGACAAAACGATTGGCTCATCGCATTAGGTGCAGGCAGACTGTGGCAGTGGCAGTGGCTGTGGCAGTGGCAGTGGCAATTCCATGCCCAGTTGGCTAATGATTGCAATTTGCTTCTGTCTTGGCTACTAAACGCTCGCATTAGTTTAGATAAATAGCTTAATTAATACATTTTGTGTGCCCAACAATGCCCCGCGATAGGCGCTGCCCAACGGCCACAATTACAATTACAACAATAACGAGCAGCAATTATTAGCCAAATGGCGTTATTTGATTTGCTCGCAGCCAAAAACCACCAAATACCAAAACCACCAAGCACCGCTGCACTGCCTCCAACCAGTCGTTAAGTGCTACATATTTGCACTTGGCAAAAGGTCAAAGGGCAATTTACCCACACCATGCAACAGTGCTGATAATTATATATTCATAAAGAATAAGCATATATATAGTCTTAAGACAACACACACACACACACGCTTACACACACAAAGCGCTTTCGAGTGCCACATGTCAAAAGCTGATTGCAATTTAATTCAACTCAATTACTCATGTGGCATGCGGCTTGGAAACATTAATACCTAAAGCTGCCACTAAGCCAATGCTTTAGCCACATAATTTTGTTAAAACTGGAAAATGCAATTAAGTTTTAAGCTATTGACTCTGTCTCCCAAAATGTCTAAAACTGTACTGATTTTTGTTTAGGAATTAAATATAAAACAGCAGTTAAAATCTTAATTTAATTTTCTGTACACAAAAAATTTATTCCAGTTTTGTGGCATTTTATAAACCCATTCAGCAACATATATATATATATATATATATCAATTTGCTTTGGTTATTGGCAAATTTGTCATGCATTAAGCGGTGCATACTGTTAAGTACAGTGGAACAACTGTTTAGTGCACACGTGTCTAGAATTTTTCCCGCTGGTTAAGCTTCACTTGGAGTCAATTGATTCACATCGCGAAATGGAGATCAGCTCTGTCAGCTGCTGTCGTGTCTCTAATGACAGCTTACATGAGCCGGCTCAATGGATCAAAGCAGCGGCCCTGTGCCCCAATTTGTGCTGCTGCTGCTGCCGCAGACGGAGACGGCGACCAAGATTGAGGCTAAGACTGAGAGTGCCACAGACATGTGTGGCAGTGTGCTTGTTGCTACTTTACTGTTGCTGTTGCAATTGTTTGTGTTGTTGTAAATGGGTCTCGGGGCAATCGGGCGTGGAGAAGCCACCTCGATACTGGATACCGGGTGTCTGCAGTCTGTAGTCTGTAGTCAAAGCAGCTGCCGTTCTGGATAATAACAGAAAATATTCTATATCGAAATTTGTGGCGCCTTTTAACGTTGGCAACTTTCAAAAGTTAGTCACTTGGCTCTGTGTGTGTTGCACAGTGCCATGCCCCCTGCCCCACACTGCTGTGTCGACGCTTTCACGTTATTTTTCATAAACATAAAAGTTGCCTGTGGGTGTTGTGTTTGTGGGTGGGTGCTTTGGGTTGTACTGGGTTCGCTTATGGGTTTTTTTTTTTGGCAAATGGCGTCGGAGCACCACAGAGTGTTTTTTGCCTCCTGCATATTGTATTTGTATTTTTTTTGATTTTAATGCCGCATTTTGTGTCAAGGTGTCTCTTTGCACACACTCAATGCGTATGTGTGTGTGCGTGTGTGTGTGTTGGGTCTCCACATTAGCAGGCAACGTAAAAACATTTTATGACATAATTTTGTTGTTGTTTCACAAAAGGTAAGCGCCTGTTTCTTGCTCCCCATCGCACTATTCCAAACCTGGGTATTTTGGAGGAGACAATCAACATGCCATGGTGAACTCTGGCATCGATGACCCAACAACAGCAGCAGCAGCAGCAGCCCGCCACAGATTTACATATTTAGCCGTACTTAAACAAGCCAAAAGTGAACAACAAACTGGGCTCAGTTTGCCTTTTTGGTTGGCGGCTCATGTGGCGCATTTGTTGGATTCCTCGGTGAATTGTAATTACAGGCATGCATGTAACCTAATGAACGTAAGCAACATGTGCCTCCATTCGACATATCCCACCCTCCTCCTCCCCCACACAGGTGCCACCTTTCTTTTTTTTTGCCACGCTTCCATTTCACATTTGCTTCTGAGTAAGTGGCGAATGTTGTAAAATAAAACACAAACAAAAATCCAAAGACGAGTTTCTTCTTCTTTTATTACATATATATATATATATATATGTTTTATTTTTTATTTTTGCGTAACGACGCTTTGCATGCCCTTTAGCAAAAATATATTTATTTTTTTTCATTTGTATTATGCCTAGCATTTTGTGCATAAGTAGATTGTAATGTAAATCCACAGACATAAAAACAGTTCACATTTATATTATTTTTTCTATTTATTTGAAAGACTATCAACAATTTTTTATATTACATATAAGCAATTAAACAAATTGCTCAGTTATAGCAATTAAAATAATGTTGACTTAAACAAACAGCGAAAGAGTTTTTAGGAAATAAAACGAAATAAATTTAAACTGATTTTTGTTAATCTGGCAATTGACTTGCTTTAGGCTTAAAAAAAAAAAATTTTAAATATAATTTATTAAATCAGTTTTTCAACGTATTTCATTCGAAAAGTTAGTCGCGCATAGCCGTTAACAAAAATGTTAGCAGATCTTAGCTAGAAATAATGAAATGAAACTGAAGACGTTGTTTGATAATTAAAAACCCCAAAATTAGTTTAGATGGGCGCCCATTTTGTTAATAAAGACTATGACTGGCATTAATAAACGCATCATTATTTGCCAACACACATACACACACACACACGCACACACACACGCAAGCTCATTAACAGCTCAAATGCGTGTTCTATGGGTGTGTGCATGTGTGTGTGCGTGTGTGTGTGCTTATATGTTTATTTGTGTCATTGTGTGTGGGCGTGAATAACACCTCTTAGCCGTGCCAACTGCAGGTGTAATATTTCAATGTGTGTGTGTGTGTTCGTTTGTTGTGTGCATGTGTGTGTGCGCTCGACTCTGCGTTGTGTGTGCAAATTTATTTTTAGTGCTTAGCTTAGTGGCTGGCTGGCAACAACAGGAACAGCAACAGCAACAGCAAAATGCGGCACAAAGAAGCAGCTCAAGTTGGCAACTGATGCCGATTGGTTGCTGCAATAAATAGCTGAGGCGAGTTATGGCTGCTGCCACCGTAAAAATGGCGGCGGCCTAGCAGAAACCAAAAGGCAACAGTACACCAAGTACACCAAATACACCCGTACACCCGTACACCCGTACACCCGTACACCCCTACACCCTTACACCCCTACACCCCTACACCCTTACACCCTTACAGTGGGTGTATTATCTTTGGAATTTATTACCAGCAAATGTTATTTCTAGAACGTTAGACACACTTGCAACAGCAGTTTGGCTGGGCAGGCATCTCTCATCAACGCCTTCATTAGGCGCCAAGTGGCTTACACCGAAAGAGAGAAAGAGAGAGAGAGAGAGAGAGAGAGAGCGTGTGCGAGTGCGAATGAGAGAGAGCTAGTTCTTTCCTGCCCATTCCTATGTTCAGCCACAACAACAACAACCACAAAAAAAAAAAACATCATTAAATTTACGAGACTTTGCTTGAACCTAATACAAAAGCAGCTGACTCAAGAATTGCTGCTCGGGAATTGGACTTGGGCAAAAGTAAAAAGCAAAAAGCAAACAGATGCTAAAGGCCAGGCGAGATTAGATGGTATTTAAGCAAAGTCTCGGAAACCACTGCACAAGCATTGTCTGCATTACACAGATAGCAAAGGAATGCAAAGAAAATAGAAAAAACCAGATAAAAAAAAATATACGAAACAAAAACAAAATATATAAAAATATATTCAGCATGTTTAAAATAGTCGCATAAAATCTAGGTTTATTTGCTTGTCGATAAGGATTAAGTATATATATATTTACATATATATTTTGAATATATTTTTATGTTTTGTATAAAATTAATTTAATAATTATTGCATTTTTATCAAGTATTAATAAATATGCAAAATAAAACCTACAAAAAAAATGCTATCAATTTTTAGCAATATTGAGAGAAAAAACATATTTAAAACACACTCAAATTGAAATAGAACCAAGCACAAACTGAAGTAGAATGGCTAAAATGGAATACTTGGTGCAGTGGAAAAGTTACGGATGGAGGAGTTGGTGACTTGGCAAGGAGGTGGTTTAAAGTTAAAGTTATCAATTTTGGTTACAGCGTTAAATGTGACAGTAAATAAATTGCCGAGTTATTTGCCACATATTTCTGTAACCGGATTTTTGTATATATGTATTTCGCTTTTGCGCACATAATTTAAGTTTAATATCCTTCATAAAGTTTGCTCATTTGGGTTCATGTCGATTGTCTTTGCAAAATGATGAAAATAAAATAATAAAATGCAAGTAAATTGAAATGCAAATAAAATTTTATGAACTTGCCCAGAACTGTGGTTGCCATTTACCCAGAGTTTATGCCATGTTCGCCAGAGGTGCCACCCCTTACCCCCTGGGGGGTGGTCTGGGTGCGGGAAGCTAAGGGATAGGTGGAAGGAGGGGGGGGGGGGTACATTTGTGCGTTTAGGGTGCGTTAAGTGTTAACACGAAACACGAAGCGAAGCGCAAAGTTTCGTGCCAAACGGAAAGCCATTAAGGCAAAAGCAAAGGCGTCATAAAAAAATGTTTAATTCATTTCATGAATTTTCATTAAGACAACAAAATTCGCAAAATCAGATATACGTATAACCAAAACACATAAATTTAGTTATACCTGTGTATATGTAAATAATCATTGCAATTAATCCCATTTTTTTGACATGCTCTTGGCCCAATCTCTACAACGAAATCTTTATCAATTTAGTTTTAAAAATGCAAAGTATTTTTATATATATTTTTATATATATTTTTATATATACGTTTTGCGAGTAAACTAGCCAACTTGCGATCACCGTTTTGATTGCTTACATTTCGAAGAGGGGAACTCTCCTTGCTCCGCTCAACCCCTTGTTTTGGGCCGAGTGATTTAAATAGATTTCAAATGCTTGACTGCGTGGGGCAAGTCAGCTTCACTTGAACTGAACCCCTTCCTTTCAACACCAGCAACGGGTATCCGGCCTAGAAAAAAATTGTGGCGAATTGCTATGCGCCCCTTCCTATTGTTGCCCCTACTTAAACGCAGAAAATAAAATTGTTCTCCTTTAATACTAAAATGGAAAAGGGGTGTAAAGCAGACCTCAGATCATATTTTATAAGAACTAGTGACTTTAGTTTATCGATACCGATACAAATCGATATGCGATAGCAAGACTCGTGTTTCTTAAGTTTTATTTGATATTTATTTTAGCCTGACAAACTCAAATAATAATATAAAAAGACTTTCTTTTTCATATATAGGTCAAACTAATCGAATATATATTTAACAACTGGTTTTAGGGTATCCGATAGTTCAGTTGTGCATTTCATATTCTGTTTTTTTTTTTTGTAATGGCATATTAAATGTATTTATATTTTTTTAGTGTCGCATTTGCCAAGTGGAATTCATTTAAAAGTGCAGCTCGCTCAATTTCCTTGAACAATTTGCTGGCCAGTGCGCATTAGGAGCTGTGAATAAAACTGGGAAACTGGAAACAGCTCGACTTTAAGGGCTGTGCGAACAAATATTGACGGCACTATTCAAATGCTTGACAAAAAAAAAAAGGCAACATTAAAAAAATACATAAATATATTTATATATTTTATATATATATATATATATTATATATATAGAGGGGCAGAAAAAATAAATAAGAGAGAAATAATAAGGAAAATGCTAAATGCTGGGCCAAAGGCAAATAGGAATAGTCGCAAAGCTAAATGTGTGCAACAGTAAAACGAGAAAGCTGAATCAACAACAACAACAGTAACAACAACAACAACAACAACGACCAACAAAAAGGAAACGAAACCAAAGTAGGAAATTATGATATCATCTTTATGACGCCATTATGGTTTTACCACGCATATCTGCGTGTGTGTGTGTGTGTGTGTGTGTGTGTGTGGGAGTGTGTATGTTCATGTGTGTGTGTGTACCTCGCTCATTCCTCAGTTGACTATGAGTTACTATGAGTAACAGCCTACACTTAACAAAAAAATCTATTTGAAATTGCAGCTCATTTCACTTTTTACCAATCAGGCAATTTCTTAGATTTTTTTGAGTATTTCTAAATTTAAAAAAAAAAACAAAATAATTTATTTAAAATTGTTAATTTTTGAGAATCAAGTTTGATGGATTTTTGTGAGTGTAACTCCGCTAAACCATTGCCTTCTAGGTATATGGCACGACGCTGTCATAGCCTCAACTGTTGTGAATGTCACAGTGAGGGGGAAAAGGGAACACACACACCCACACACACCCACCCACTGACAGGAGATGACAAAGAATGCAACAGTTTTGAGCAGTGGCATGTCAACAACTGTCCACAACAGTCTGACCATGCCCAAAAGGGAACAAAGAATGGACGATGGTTTCCAAGACTCCCAATTTTATTTACTTTTACAGCGCTTTCAACTCTTTCAGATGCATCAACAATATTTCTAAACTTCAACTAACATAATTTAAATTATATTTATTGTCCAAACAATTTGTCATAAATTTGACTTGAGAGTAAAAATGCATATTTTGAACTTCCGTCATGCGAGTCACATACAAAATTGTGTTTTATGTATATACTCGGATATATGAAAATTGATTTTTAGAAGCGTGACTCACATTTCGATAGCTGCTGTCATCGTTACTATCGATAATCTGTGCTCAAACACACACACACAATTGAATTTCAGTTCGTTAATGTGGAACAAAACCAAGAATCAAACATATTGATAAAGTGATAAATTTGATTTGTATAAGCGATTATGTAATTTGATTGCGTAATTTAATAGCTTTTATTGGCTAAAAAAAAAATGTATTTGAGATGCATATTTGAGGCATAATTAAATCGTTCAACAAATGTAGAAATGTCAACGATGGCAAATGTAGTCGCAGATGGCAGACTGAATGCCATTTTCAAGTTGTTGGAAAATTGAAAATGAGAAAATGCAAAATACCAAATTGGAACTGTGATGTGTAAAATGTGAAAAACTGAAACTGAATGCAAATATCTACGATGTGCATGTGTGTGTGTGTGTGTGTTGAGCACAAGCAGAGCGCGGCAGACAATCAAATGAATTGAAATGCAATTGAAATATTGCAACAGGCATTTGTTGCAAGCTTCAAGTTGCAAGTCACTTCAGTTGCTCGTTTCACAGTCTTTTGCCATTGCTTGTACTACGTCTCTGTGAACAAATAAAATTAAAAATTTATGCGAAAATGCAATACGTGAAAATGCGCTTTTCCAATTAATATTAAATACACACACACAAACACACACACAAACACACACACACACACACACATCTCAACAACAATAATAATAACCATATCAACAAGCAATCAAATTGACAACACATTCATTTTTCATATGTTTTTCAGCATTGATTGTCACTCAAATTGACAGTTCTCGATTTGTGTTGAAACACTTTTAGTTGACATTTAGTTGATCACCTCGCGGAAATCAATAATCCAAATTTTTCAACGATATTATTACTATCAACATAAGAATAAATGTTTTCACTCGATTGACTGCTTGACTGACTGACTGCTTGACTGACTGACTGCTTGACTGACTGACTGCTTGACTGACTGACTGCTTGACTGACTGACTGACTGACTGATTGACTGACTGACTGACTGACTGACTGACTGACGACTGACTGACTGACTGACTAACTGACTGACTGACTGAAGATTGATAGTTGCTACTTAAGAAGAAACAAATTTTTTCTATGGATTCTAATCAAGGTATATCCTATCCTGAGTAAGGACATACTTCATTTTGCCAGTAGCTTACTTTTTTTTTATCAATTGTTATATTGAAAACGAGATATACATTTTTACTGCTATGATATATGATCATTATCATGTACAATTTGAAGTCTTTTGCTCTTCAAATCTCCCAGATTCGTCATTGTTCTAATTAATCCTTGAGTAAGGACATACTTCATTTTGCCTTTAGCTTACTTTTGCAAACACTTCATCTCATTTGCCAAATCAAATCTTAAATGCAAGATTTTTTGTAATCTGACTTGAGCTACAAGCGAAAACTTCATTTAATTTTTAAAAACACGCAAAAAAAAAAAAAAAACTTAAGAGGAAAAAATACAGAATTTGTACATGTTTTATTTGAACTCTAGGCTTGTACTTGAAATAACTTATTTTTTGCGCTTTTCTTGTGTCTAAGGAGGCTAATTTGTAATTCAAATGCTTGCCACAAGATGTCGGCTGTACCACACCCACTGCCAGCCGCAGCCTGTCTAATTATAGCGTGCGCAGCCTTGACTGAGGACAAGTTGCAAAAAAAAAAAGATGCAAAACCCAACCAATGGAAATGCGGCACAAGAATACACAGAAAAAGAAGGGGAGAGTGAGTACAGGCAAGTGGCGCCACAGCCATAAATATTGAAGCGGCAAATCGAAGACAGGAACTGAAATATTTGCGTTGACATCGCTCGCAATATGTTTTTATGTGTGTGCCCCAGCAACAAACACATGCCACGTGGTTAAGGGGCAGCTAAGATCGCCATTACAGCTGAGTACAATTCAATTGGGGTGTGTGTGTGTGTGGGGAGGTGGGATGGTTGTTATTGTTGTTGCAACAATTGTTACTAAACGCAATTTGAGTTGGCCTGCTGGCTAAAGATGTTCACTTTGCAATGAAGATAATGAAGATGCTGACGAAGATGATGATGATGATGATGATGATAATGATGATGATGACTCCCCCACTTCAATGCTACAAACATACATAGATTCGAGCATTACATCTGGAGTGTGAATCATTTCCGTTTGAATTCGGTTCATTGCATGCTTTTCACATTAAATGCGAGTCGTCCGGGAGTCCGTGAGCAAATAGGGGAAGAGTTTCAATTGAAGGTGACGAAGATTGGGGGTAAAGGGAGAAACTCAGCTCCTTTGGTTGCTTACTCCTGAGCTTCGGTTGGCTGCCTGACTGCTTGACTGACTGTCAGTCAGTTTTTGTCTGGCTGGCTGGTCGCCCTCTTCTGCTTGATTTTATTTTCCTTAACTTATTTTCAAGCGCAATTATTGACGTGTGCCCCTCCAACAATAATAACAATGACAACAGCAGCAACAGCATGATGAACATTTTCTTGATGATGATGATAATAATGATGATTGTGTTAAAGTTCTGCGTATTGATATTTTAGCTGTATTTCTTGGATCTACGTCGAAAGCAACTTTTTATTTATCAAATGCTTTGCGCTCGAACGGCTTGAACAGCTTTATAATTGGCCTGGCACTGCGGAAACGGAAGCGCTCATCAAGCTCTTAACAACAACATATACACACACACACACACACACACACATACGCACACTCCCTCACATATGTATATAATAACAGCATTTACGTATTATGACAAATTTAAAGAGGAAAACTTGAAACTGAAACTGAAACTGAAAAATGGAACTGAAACTGGGTCTCGGCCTGAGGGTGGGGTGGGGGGGTGAGCGGTGAGCGATGAGGTAAGCTGTGCTGGCAGCGGTTCTACATAAAAGTATCAACAACAAAACTCTATTTGAAACAAAAACTCACAAAAACAAAAAAACAACAAAATTAACAACAACAACGAAAACAGTTTTATATACAAATAAAAAAAAAAAACAGAAGGAAAACGAATAAAAATAAATCTGTATATGAAATTGTTGTAGATGCATAAATACACACATAAGCAACGCATCTCAAATATTTTCAATTTTGCCATTGAAATGCCTAAAACAAACAAAAAGTAAAACTATTATTCTACGCCGATCATTAAATACCCTTTATAAAAGCGGACAAATGAATACGTTAAGCATAAATATGAAGAAATAAATATCTAAATAACTGAATAATTCTGTATTACATACATATTTGCATCTGTATATATGTATGTGTTATATTTTTATATGTTACATTTTGGGCGTTTAAATGACAGCATTCTACTCTAGGGTGTTAAAAAAAGCACTTTAAATTGGGGAAAAAATAACCCTGAAAAACGGAAGTGGAAAGCGTTTCCGATTAGTATTTTATATGTTTTTTTTTTTTTTTTTTTGGTTTTTGGTTTTTGGTTTTTGTTTTTGTGACATTTTGGGCAATGATTTGTAGCTGGTTACCGTGGGCAAGGATTATTTGTAAATTTATACCAACAAAAAATGCATATTGCAATTGAAATCAAATCCCTAAGTGCAAATTGTAATTCTTCTGAAAAATGTATTAGTAATAAAAAAAAAAAACATCTGCTCTTTAATGTTTAATGTGCGTTATAATTAAATTTTAACTAATAATAAGCTTAGTTAGTATAAGAAAACTATGTAAAATAAATTGAAAAAAAAATATATGAATATTTATAGAAAACGTAAAGAAAATAAATTAAGTAAAACTAAAAAAATTTTGGAAAATCAATTTGTTGTCTTTGTATTTTTTAAAAAATAATAATATTACTACAACAAAAACAAATATATATATATATATATTTCAGCTATTATTATTTCTAAGTTAGTTAAAAATAATATTTTGGCTAAATAAAAACGTTTTTTTTTTTTGTGTCGGCAACTGATTAATTCTGTGCATTGCATTTGACTGGTTTTTGGTTTTTGTACCACTGTGCCGATCAGCGTCTTTAGCGGCGCCTGCACAACCAGCTGTCAACGACGCTTGCGTGCAACAAGCAACCACAGCAACAACAACAACAACAACAACAACAAAAAACAAAAACAAGTAGCAGAGGCAGGCACAAGATGAACAGAGAACAACTGCAATCATAACACCGCTAAAGAGCCAGAACATAAACAAAAGCAACAACTGCAAACGACCCATCGTAAAATGTGTGTCCAAAAACAAAATCCAAAAAAAAAATAAAAATAAAATAAACCCGGCAGCAGAACAATTTACGACTTGGTAAAAATATGTATATATATTTGTAGATTGAAAGACTACTTAAAGATTAAAATATGAATGCGCACAAGATAAAAACATTTGTATAAAGATAATAAAAATGTTGCAAAAAATGTATCAGTAAAGTTTTATTTTTTTTTTTAATATTGTTATTATTATTACAATTAATTTATTATTTTAAAATTTTTTTATTTTCTATAAGTGATTGAATTTAAAGATTAAATCTAATAAAACTGTTGCAGCATTTTATCAGTTTAATGTTTCTTGTTATTATTCAAATTAATTTTTTTAATTTTATATTAATAAGTTTTTTATTGGATTAACATTTAAGGCATGCTGTCATATAAATTCAAATTTATTCAATCAATTATTTAAAATAACATTAACGAATGTTTCTAATAATTATTGTGTCGTGCTGTTAATATTATTTTTAAATTATGTTTTATATGAGTTAGAAATTATGCAAACAATTAATTTAATTATTTTATTTTAATTAACTGTTGCAATTAATTTAAAATGATTTTAACTGAACTTTTATTTGTGCATATTATTTCAATTGCCGACGGAATTCGCATTTGCGATTCAGTTGAAAACTTTACTTAATCTTTTTTAAGTAGATCAGCAGAAGGAATTTTTTAAAGTGTAGCAATTAGAGTTACACTTTAGCTGTCTCTCTTTCTCTCTCTCTCTCTCACTCACTCATTCGCGTGGGTGGAGTTGATCGCTGCTGTGCCCACCCAGCCAGCGTTGCAAGAGGCACGTTTCAATGGAAACGGCCAACATTGAACATTCGACATTCGACATTCGCTTCCGTTGTGACAGCCTCCACGCAACATTTTCATCAACTCATCCCAAAATTCCATCCTCTCTCTCTCTCCTCTCTCTCTCTCTCGCTCATCGTTTTGGCTCATTGGCATTTGAAGCGTTTCGTGTTTCCGCCGTGGACTTCATCGTCTTTGTCTTCGTCTTCGTCAATGTTGCTACTAAGTAAGTAATCCCAATCCCTGGAAAAATGCGCATAAATTCGTTTGAGGCGCTGGACCGATCACACTCGACACACACACACTCGACACACACACACACACACACATTTTGTTGGACTCATAGTCATTCATTCAATGCTTCACTGCTGCGGTAATTGCTTCCAAATGCTTAAATGCTTTCATTGTTGTTCTTGCTGCTTGCCTCAATTTCACTCTGTGGCAGTTGCACTGTTGTCTGCCACTCAGTTTCAGTTTCTTTCAAGTTGTTGCTGCATGTCCAACATGTGTTGTCGTCATTGATTTGTCGTTGATGGTTGCCTCTTGTTGCTGCCGACGGGAAAGGGAATTGGAATTGGAATGGTAATGGGATGGGGCATGTGGTTGGAGAATTGGTATTGGGGCATGGTGTGGATTTGGATATGGATTTCAAATGATGCTGTGGATAGGTGAGCGGTGGTGCGGCAAGAAACTATTGACATTTGTCTGTCACAACGTTGCATCCGCATTCAAAGCACTTCTTATCGAGGGAATCTCTCTCTCTTCCTCTCTCTCTCTCTCTCTCTCTCTATTTATATTTTTCAGCTCTCTTTGTGGAACCTTGTGTTTTAGGAGGCGTTGCTCGTAAATTTTGTTGAACAATTTGGGTATGAAAACAATTTGCACATGTTAACCTGAATGATTGTGTATACACTCAGAAAAATATATTTTACTAAAAATCAAATCATTCGATTTAAACAAAACATATTTCTAAATCTAAAATAATGTTAAATAATAAAAAAAAACTTTGTGCAAAAAAAAAATAAATAATAATAATAATTTATTAAATCTGTGTACACTTAAAAAAAATAACGCTCTTGAACTGCGAAAATATTGTTATTATTATTTCTTAAAATGTGTGTGGGGCACAAACTGAGCGAACTGGGCAACTTGCATTCTGTGCCACTTGAAGCGTTTTAATTATGAGGCGGCAACTGTTTGCCGTTTTTATTGTTATTGTTATTAATGTTGTTGTTGTTGTTTATCTTGTTGATGTTCCTGTTGTTGTTGTTTTTGTTGAGCTTTCTCTGGTTCTTTGTTCTTCATTTCATGTTCACAGCCTCAGCTGTGCCCATTTTTGCATGCGCATTTTATTCAAATTTTTCAACTCATTCACAATCAGTTAATATATGAATAACATTAACAAGAACACAGCAACAACAACAACAACAACAATAACAACAACATCTAAAGACTGGTTTTTTGAGGTCTCCATTTAATACTGTGAATCGGCGAATCATTTGTACGACACTCATTTTGATCAGTTTGAATCAAAATGTGAATTTCAAGGCAAATCAAAGAGTGACAAAATAATCTCAGAATAAATAACAGAATCACTATGAATCTTTGTGTATTTATTTGAATCTGATTAGAATGTATCACACATATTAGATCATAATCAATGTCTGTTTCAAATTAATTAATTTATTCAGATTTGTGGATCATCAGAGATGAGTACAAAAAGCATCGAAGTATGCCAAAATTCAAACAGAAATTTAAGCTGTTTGCTGTTGTGTTTTTGCGCCAACAAAAATGTAGTGCAACTAAATAAACACATATGTTGCAACATGCTTGTATTTTGTGCAAGCAAATCACATTTGGAGTTTTTTATTTGCCCACTACTGGTTGCGGTTAACACTTAAGCAAACCAGGCCCAAGATTTCTGGAGTGACGCTAATGGATTATTATGTTGAGGCAACTGTTCCCAGCTAGCTGTTCTCAGTTTGCTGCTGTGCCAGTTGCATGCATTTCTGTGTGTTTTTGTGACAGAAGACCCAATTCTCATATAACACTTTCACAACGTACCATCGGCCATCGATTGTTTCACTGTCATACCCCCCCCCCCCCCCCTCAACACCACCATATACCAACAAACTTTGGCCAGGGCACCTACTGACTGCTGCTGTCAGCTTTGTTAGCTTTCGGCTGCTGCTGTTGCATCTGCTGCCCACCAATCAAGAGCGAGTGCGTGGGTGTGTGAAACAGGGGAAAATTAACGTGAACAGCAGCTGTTGGGTGGGGGGATGGGTGGAGGTAGAGCTAATTTATGCTTGTATATAATATCACTTAAGTCTGCTAGCTTCGGTTGATATATTTATAACGAGACGCTGTTATTGAGGGTCTGTTATCCTTAACAGCGGCGGCGGCTGTGACCTCAGCTGCTGTTGTCTGTCGGCGACCAACAGCAGAGCACGAGGGCACGAAGACAACCACCTGGTTGCATAAAGGAGTCGGCAAACAGAGTACTTCGTCAAATAGCTTCGTCGTTGGAGAATTCGTGTCGGTGTTTTTAGTACACAAACACGCTCGTGAGAGACATTGCGACGGACTTGTTGTTTTTTTTTGTTTTCGGTTTTCTTCTTTCTTTTCTTATGTTGTTTTAGTAACATCAGCAGCAGCAGCGACGCCAGCTCGTTTGGGAACAGTTGTTGTTGTTGTTGAAGTATGCGATTGCAATGGGCTGCGCGTGCCGACGGCTCTGTTGTGCTCTGTTCTGCTCTGTTATCGCTGTTAACGTTGGCGTCGCTGTTGGCGCCGCTGCTGCAGCCGTTATTGTGCTGATTCGACGCTACATCGTGGTCCGCGTAAAACAAGTTTTAGTACGTGTTCCGACGGGATAGCAAACAGTCGTCGCCCAAAAGATTCAAGCGGACACTGTGTGTGTGTGTGTCTGTGCCAGTGCCTGTGTGTGCGCTGTGTGTGTGTGTGCTGTGTTGATGACTGTGACTATCTATGCTGACTGTGACTGTGACTAGCGATAGTAGTGTTGGCGATACCGACTGTTAACATTGTCAAGACGCAGCACGCAAAGAGCCAAGCCAAATAAAGACGGACCACAAACAAGCAGAATTGGCGCCGCCAAATAAAACGACAACAGCGTCGGCATACGGCCCCCTCCCAAAACGTTCCCATTACGAAATAATTCTACAAATCGCCAGAAAACATATTTCATTAATATATATATTTATATATATATAGATATAAACGGATTTATCAGCTGCTGACTCTAGCGAAATTTTTGAACGCATTTTTTGTTTGTGTTTCTGTGATTATTATTATTTTTTTTGGCAAGTGTTTGTTTTGTTGTCGTAGGTTCAACTAACTGAAATATCCATAGAAATCTTTGAATATTTGCAGTGAAATTCTAAAAACTTTTTTGAAGCCAATTTACCAAAAAAAAATAAACAAACAACAAATTATTCGGTGGAATTAATCAATGGAAGCATATCATTACACATTTTTTGTTCTTGTGTGTGCTCAAGTGTGTGTTTGTGCGAATGTGTGTGCTGCTTCCTGTGCAACCGGTCGCAGGCTCCGACGACAAGTAACAAGCTGCCACGCTGCCACGCTGCTGCAAGAAGCGACTAGTAGCGCTGCACCTGCAACACAAGTCAAACGCGCAAAACAACAACAACAACAACAACAAAAAATAAGCGAAAAAATTAACATAAAACAGAAAAGCAAAGCAGCCACAGCAAGAAAATCTTCAAATAAAAATACAAAAAAAAAACGCAGAGAAAAACTAGTTTTTTCGGGAAGCTGCTAAACTTGAACAGGCAACAAGAGGCATCAACAAGAGTCTAAGCCGCAGCCAGCAAGGCCGCCCCAACAACAACAACAACAAAAACTGATTTTTGTTGTTCACATTTTTCCTGCAACTTTCCTCTGGACACTTTCTTTATGGTAAGTTATTTGTATACCTAAAAACGTTGAAGCTTGCGGGACTCGCGGGTAGCCAGGCTGACAAAATATGTCTTTTAGTTAAGAAACTTTGAAGCGCTCAAAAGTATGCTGCAATTTTTGCTTTTTGGTCAGCCTTCTTCAGCTGACATTTTGCATCTTTATGCGAGTGTGTGTGTGTGTGTGTGTGTGTGTCTGTGCTTCTTTGCTTGCAATTCACTTAACACTCTGTCAATCATTGCCAATGAATTCCCGCTATCAATTTCAATCAGAGCGCAACCAATTCATGCTGAAAATTGCAATTTTCAAATTATTTTCAATATTGTGACATCCCCTTACCCCCTTACCCCCTTACCCCTTATTACGATTACAACAACAAGACCTTCAAATGCCATTTCAATATTTACACATCGAATTTTAATGACATTATAATCAAGAAGCATCGCGAAAAATTCACATTAAACCTCAGGCACAGAAAAACATGAAATATCAATGGAAATTATCCAATTAGCTAAACCGATGTCTAATGGAATATTTAAAAATATGCATTTTATTTGACTTATTGTGGATGCACCATTCGGTAGCAGTCAGTGTTTTGTGCTAATTTGTATAAATGTAGAAAACGATTTTTTTTAATAATCCAAATGCAAATATTCAACTGTGAAAAAGTGCACAATTTGTTGTGGAAAATTATGCTTAATATATATATATATAAAATATATTTATATATATATATATATATATATATTCTATATCAAATTTATTATCACAAAACTACACTTTGACTAAGCTTATTTAATTTTAAAAAAAAATGTTCTAATTTACAAAAGATTTTTCTATTTTACGCTAGAGAAAATCTTTGCGATTGAAGAAATTTTGGTCGGGCACATTTCGCCCGAAGCACTTAATTAAAATGCAACAATTTAAGCACCCCAATTAAATTGGCCAACTTTTGTATGCTACATTTTTATTTTATTTATTTATTTCTGTTGGTTTTCTTTTTTTTTTGTCAATGACAAAATTGTTTGGTGTTTTGTTAATATTGACGTTGTTGGCACACTAAAATCGCTGCCAATCAAATTTACGTGTCTCACATGCCAGCCTGCCAGCATGCTAGCCCTTTCCAGCAGCACCTGGTGCTTGTCATTCCCCTCCCCTCCCCCCCCCCTCCCACCGTACAACCAGCAACTCCGTGCTTCTACCTCCCACTCCGTTTGCTTGTGGGCTTTCAACTATTCGCGTACAAAATGTGGCTAAGACCACAACAAAGCAGCGATAGAGGATAAAGCTAGCAGCTCAGCAGCGGCGGGGGGGTATGGGGGAAGGGGTAGAGTTGGCTACAGCCAAGGCAACAGCTACAAACCACAAACCAAAAAAAAAAAAAAGCGAATACAAAATATTTTCAAATGGGGACTAAAAGGCGCGGAAAATGGTTTTCAAGTGCGTTCTAAGCTTACACACACTTGATAGATAGATACTCACACACACACACACACACACACACAAAAACCACTCTGCTTATGTGTGTGACTTGAATATATTTGTATATATATATATATCAGATATATGAATATGCTCTAGGCATTGCATGTTTTGTGCATGACTCAAAAAAGAAAAAAAAACCGTTAAAAAAACTAAGTTAAAAAAAGCAAATACAGCTGTGTGGGAATAAAATCGATGTTTAATTTATTATACGAAATCAATATGTGATTGTTATATTATTATTATTATTATTTTTATTATTATTATTATTATTATTATTATTATTTTTATTATTATTATTATTATTATTATTATTATTATTATTATTATTATTATTGTTATTATTATTATTGTTATTATTATTATTATTATTATTTTTATTATTTTTATTGTTATTATTATTATTATTATTATTTTTATTATTTTTATTGTTATTATTATTATTATTATTATTATTATTATTACAGAAATTAATTTGGTTTTCTTAACAAATTTCAACTAAATTAATATATTAATTGTAATAATTATAAAAACTATGATAACCATTGCTAATATCTGTACAAGGCTAGATAGACGACCGATCCATAGAGCAAATTGAGTAGTGTAGTGAAAATATTTATAATCAAGTTTATTAACTCCAGCAGCAGCAGGAGAAGCAGCAGCACAAGTGCAATCCACCCAATTACCAAAATTTATGCGTGAACAGGGTGTAAAAAAGTAAAAGTTTTGAGTGTTTAAAAATTTGGAGCATTTGCGCCTCATAAGCGGAGTGATGGTGGGGGGGGGGGGGGAATGGTGGCAAGCGGGACGCGCCCAAACTTTTCTAATCAAATTAACAGAGAATTTGAATCTGTTGCGTCTGTCTGTCTGTCTGTCTGTTTGTCTGTCTGTCTGTTTGTCTATTTTTTTCTGTCTGTTTGTCTGTCTGCCAGTTGTTGTTGCTGTTGGTAACTAGGCAGCCACAATAAGTGAAAATTATCAAAGTCAATTATGTAGCCACATAAACCAAGTGCCCAAGAGAAGCTGCCACACCCACACATCCACACCCACACACACACACACACACACACACACACACACACAGCACAGCGGCACGCAGTCTAACAAAGCATAAATAATGCGCATCATTTGTTGTTGTATTTTGGCCAAGCTTAAAAACTTTTGCCCCAGCGATTTAAAGTGCGCCAAACACACACACACACACACACACCGACACACACACACACACACACACATATGCATAGCTGACCTTGGAGTGCTTGCGATCTGTCTGTTTTTGGGGCGTTGAGCATTGAGCATCGCCATTTGCCACTGGCATCATATTTATATAAACGCAAAAGTTCCTGCATAAAACTGAATTACCGGAAATTGGCCAAAGACAGCAAAAGCAGCAGCAGCAGCAGCAGCAGCAGCAGCAGCAGCAGAAAATTAACCAAAAACAACAAAAACAGAAAACAAAATGTGAACAGCGAAAAGTAGGTGGCCAAAAAGTTTTTACCTACTTTTCGCTGCGTCCCCCCCCCCCCTCGTTCTCTCTCTCATTCTCTCTCTCTCTATCTCTCTTTCATACTATTTCCTCGTTTCATTTTTATATTTGCTGTATTATTTTGTGTTCCTGATTCGGTTTTTCGGGCGCACAAAGAAAAAACACCAAAAACTAAAGGCGCATCGTGTGAGGCAAATAAAAAAAAAACAAGAAACTAGCGCAAAAAACTTTTGTTCAAGCGTTCAGCCAAGCAGACACCAACCGAGCGAATGAAAGACAGAGAGGACAGGGGCACAGACAGTGAGTGCGAAAGGGATAACAACTCGGTGAGTGGGAAGTGGGGAATGGGCAAAGGATAGGCACAACAATGCACTGTTAACAAACGCTGCGACGCTGAGCAAAAGGCGCAAAGGAAGAAAGAGAGAGAGAGACAGAGAATGTGTGCGAACGAGTGCTTAACAAAAGGAATTGAAAATAACAGAAATGACAACAACAACAAAAAAAACAGAATAAAAACCCAAAAGAAGGAAAAATAAAAATAAACAGCTGGTAGCTCCACTTGATCCCTGGCTGCCTTCACCCCCACCCTCCACCACCACCCCCCTCACTATCAACCTGACAAACTGAAAAGATAGCAGTGACACAAGGCAATGCGGCTGTGGGGGAGGTGGGGCAAGCATGTTTCTATCTTTCAATTTCAATTGCTTAAATTTGGTCAATAAGTCAATTTCGAATTGTAAATGGCAAATTGAAGGACAAACAGCGCAAAATAAATATGCACTAATAATATTAACTAGTCTTTATTAATAATAATAAAAATAATTAATAATAATTAATAATAAACAAATAAACAAATACATATATAAAAAAAGTGGCTATGCAAACATTGGTCATTTGTGACTCAGTATTGCTTCAGCAGAAGCTATGTTAACGCAATTTATAAAAAATAAAAAAAAAAAAAAACCCCCCGAAAACAAGAGTGCTTCAGTCGAGAATGCTCGACTATTAGAACATTTGCTCTATTTCACTTCAGTAGCAAAAAAAAAAACCGAGTGGTCAACAATAGCAACAGTCGCAACAACATAAAGGACAGCAACTGCATCTCCTTCACGTTTTTTTTTTTTTTTACCAAAACTAACAACAATATTCGCATTTCTTTATTTCACATTTGCAGTGGGCAAAAACAGAAACAAAATTTCTTTTAAGCTTTTATTTATAAATTTATATATAATTTATATATAGTTTATAATGCTTCTTTTTTATATAACTCTTTCATCTTTTTATGCGTACTTATCCTAAGCAAAGTACAAAATATTTAATATATTTTTAATTAATCTAAGCTGGTTTCATTCAAACTAACTTTTCGAAAGTTAGATGGTTTACAAACTATTTAATTAAATTAGCTGTTTTGTTTTTGGGCCAACAAAGCATCAAAATCTCTAGTGCAATAACTTGACAGCAAGCTCAAATTTAAATCTTCAACCTGAGTGGCAAAAAGTTGAGCAATGCCAAAGTCTTAAAATCTTTAGCGACATATGTATAATATACTACCAATTTCAGTCAAGAAGAAGAGCACTTGTCCCTTATGCAGCTGCAACCAACCTAGTACAGAGATTTCTTTCTTATCCTTGTTGTTGTTTTTTTTTTTTTTTGTTTTTTGGCCAAGTTGCAGTTGAAGCAGACAATGTCCAATGTGCCTGGGTCCAGGCTGACCAAAACTTTTGCCCAATGCACCACTGACTCACTTTGTATGTATGTATGTATGTGGTTCATGTTATGGATTGGGGAGGGGGGGGGGGGGGTTTTGGTTTGGTGGCTTAACTGCAAGTTTTGCTGCATAGGCGCGTTGGCCATATAAACAATGTCAAGCCAACCAAAGTGAAACAACAACAAGCAACACTAAGACAAACTTTTCTAATCTAAAAAAGCACAAAGCCAAACACAGTCTAATACAACAACAACAACAACAACAACGACAACAACAAGAACAACACAAGAAGTAAAAACTTAAAGAAACCAAAGAGAAGGAAGTGGAAGCCAGATGCCAACAGCCAGCAGAATGGTTGGATTGGAGAGAGAGGGGCAGGCGACGCGGGTATAAAATAAAATTATGCCATTAAATTTTCATGTCAATTACAAACTGCGCAAACAAAAAGACGAAAAAAAGAAAAAAAAACGAAAGAATCCCCAGAAACAAAAGTTAAAAACAAACAGCAAATAAGAAAAGGAACAAAGCAACAACACAAAAAAAAAAAACAGTTATCTTTGGGCATGGCAAAAGGTGAAATATCCTTGCAGATTGCACTCCAACTGCTGTCATTTTTTTTTTTTTAGGATTTCTCAACTTGATCAACTCGAGTGTAAAAAATCGATTTACACAACAATTAGATACAGAATATTTAGCACAATTTGAACATAAGTATGTCTATAACTGTGTGTTTGTGTGTGTGTGTGAATATTAAGGGGCACATTGATAGCTAGTGGTGGGCGTTAACACGCCCTATTAACGGGCTGGTTGACTTGCTGCTGCCAGGCCAGGTGACAAGCACAAACTGAAATTACATTCAACGATGAAACCCAAAACAAAAGTGAGTCCTTTGGGAATGCAAAATGATAGCATACACACACACATACATACACACACACACAGTCACATAGATATAGAGATATCGATATAGCTGTGTCATGTCCAAGCACTTGTGATTGATTAATATGCTAAGTGCTTATGCATTTGATAGATGAAAAGCAATTTTACATATATAACCCCAATTTTGTTTTTTCTTTTTGATAACATCAAAGCGGATTTTTGATAGAAATTTGTGTGCCTACAATTAACACTTAATTACAATCTGATAAACAAGCAATTAATTGCTATACACAGCAAATAATTAATCACATTTGAAAGAAAGCAACTGAAAGAATTGATGAATTTTGCTTACAAATCAAAATACGAAATCAGTGCTTAAATTAAGCAAAATCTATCTTAATCAGTATTGAATTAATTATGTGGATTTCTGCTTGTTTCCCCCCCACAAGATCTGTTTTGTTAAACGTTTGCAGCAATTTGTGAACTTGCAGCAGGTGTCAAGAATCGTTTAAGAATCGCGTGCGAAACGTAGTCAAATTCTTCAAGCGTTTCTCAAGCAATTTGCATTTCTGATTGATGCTAATTTAGTTGTGCTCGATTATCGTTGATTGGGACTATTGTATTAGGGGGGGTGGGGGTGAGGGGGGGCACTTGCACTTGCATTGCTTCTGCAGTTTGTGTTTAAATAATCAACCACAATGCCATTGTAGCTTAAGTCACACACACACACACGCACACACACACACACACATATTTTTAAAGCATTCTCATTCTCATGCACATCCCTCCCCCCCTTCACCCTTTCCCTCGAGTCCGCAATCAGGCGGATGGCAAACACTTATTTATACTCAATTCTTATACAACGAAACATTTTCTTTTGCGCTGCGCATTCGAATGACCTGCTCAATGTGTCACGCCCACAGCCTCCACAGACACAGACACATACATATACTTGGACATACACTACTTAATAATTCAATTCATAGGCCCAGTCACGGGCTGAGCGCCGCATTTGCAGTCGCAGTCACGAATACCAAATTTCTCGTTCTCATTTCGCTCGCATCCTGGCCGCATCCTTGCTGAGACACATGGACTTTAGATCACAGACAAACCACCGCCCACCGCCCACCGCCCGAATTCAGGAAGTCGACCTGCCCTGACTTCTTGTTCGTGGTGTTTTTTATATGGCCGAGAGCTTGGCCATTTTACCTGAGTGGGCCAGGCTAAGGAAAAAAAACAAAAACGAAGCGCAAAAGCAGCAACAACAACAAAAAAAAAACAAAAAGAATACCGCAACAAAAATTGAGCAAAATATTTGTTGACTTTTATGTATTTCCTTTTTTTTATTTTTTTTTATTTATTTTGTTTTGTTTTGTTGTATTTTTATTTTTATTTTTATTTTTTGCTGTTTGCCTTCATTTGCATATAAAATTTTTATGTTGCGCCCGAAAGCGTTTATTTGCTTTGGCATTGGCTTTGGCTTTGGCTTTGGCTTTGGCGGTGGCTAACAGTTCAGCTTGAACTGCATTTGCTATCATAGCTAACCGAGCAGCACATACCGACCGGCATCCCCACCCACACCCCGCCCTATCAACCCCCTTCCTGCTTAATGCGCAACGCATTCAGTTAGTTTGACGGACTTGCCACATTCATTTTGCGGTCATTTCTAATACAAATAAACACAGACACATACAGACACACACACACACACACACACACACACACACACACGGAGATAGACAGCTTTAGATATGGCATCGTCGTAGTTTAGGCCACGTTTGATGTATCTGCGGGCATCAACTCAATTCTTTGACCAGGCTCATGTTTTATTTTGCGCACATTATTGGAAATCATTTCATTTGATGCGAACACACACACACACACACACACGCTGAAAAAGAAAACAAAAAATACATTTCAAAAAAAAATAATCAAATGAAATCATTAATGTCCGCCATATCCCAACTATAAGATTATTCGTATTAAAGCCAATCTGGCAACAACAAGGCCAACAAAAAAAAGGCTTTAGCAAAAAAAACTAAAATGTCAGATTAACTAAGCCCAGCTTGTAAATACACAGCAAGCTTGCTGATAATAGATTGTTGTATATAAAAAAAAAAAAATAAAATCCATTTATAATTGTTATCGAATAAGAAAATATATAAAAACTGGAAGTCTTTAGCTTTTCGATATTGATCTGCGGAGATACTTTATTCTGCTTGTTACAAACTTTTGCACAACCCTTACATTTTTTTCAATTATTCAAAATAAAATTATTATTATCGCCTTCATAAATTAATAAAAAAAAAAATATAGTTTTAATTAATAAAGCTGATTTCGATTATTTTGTTGAGAACTTTGAGCTACAGAAAATATTAGATGAAAAAAAAAATATAAATTTGGAAGAAGCATAACTCCTTACACACACTTTGCAATCCCCAACCCTCTCTCCCTCAGTTGCTACCTATTTTATTTTGCCTCTCTTATTCTAAATATTTCTCTATAAAATTGCAATAAACAGAAATATTTTCTATTTATTAAATTAACCGCAAATAACTAAGAAATAAGTAGAAATAAGTAGAATTTCGTAAATTCTTATTTAATTGCTTATTGTTACGTAAGTTATGGTTAAAGTACAAGGCTCGTTCTCCTGATGGAGCGACACCCCCTCCCCCCCCCCCCACTTAATTGGCTTATTTGAAAAAGTGATGCATACCTTGTGGCGCTGCCAGCTGGTTGGGATCTTGTGGCTTTCGACGACCCGCAAATCAAATTGCATGTGCACACAGTTCAGCCGAGCCGCAACGAGGCCACGCCCATAATGTGCCGTGTGAAGGGCGTTAAAGGCGTCGCGCTTTGGCCAACAGAAAATGGGGAATTTGGTTTTACAACGTTGAGCAAATTTAATTTGCGAAAAAGAAAAAATTTCCTAACTGCGTCGCAAAACCACACACACATGCACACACACACACATGCACACACACACATGCACATGCACACACTCTCAGGCACACACACACACACCCACTTAGGCATGTTAATTTAGTTATGCTTAAGTATTAAAAAGAGATTTTTGAGCTCATTGAGTCAAAAAACTTTGCAGAGGCCACAGCTTAAAAACTTTTACGCCCAACAGCAGCCAGAGTGACACAAAACGACAGACAGACAGAGGGGGAGAAAGAGACAGAGAGAGAGAGAGAGAGAGAGAGAAAGAGAAAGAGAGACGGAGAGAGATATGCTTAATACAAACAGTGGAGGATGAGACAGCTAGCTAAAACTATTTAGGAAATTTGTTTTAAGTTTGATTAAAATTATAGCAAGCAGCCAAGGAACTTAAAACTATGCTCATCTCCCCAGCTGCTGCCACTCACCCCTTCCCCTGCCCCTTCCCCAGCTCAACTTTCTGCCACTGCTGCATGCTGTTGTATCTGCTGCTTTTTTTTTGGCAAATTAGTTGCTTGATGTGCTCTGGCATCGAAATCCACACTGCAAGTTTGCCAAGCGTCAGACAGATTCTAAACTGAGCCAGTTTCCAGTCTGACATATATTTCCACATTTGTCCATTCATTCATTCCATCCATCCATCCATTCATTCATTCATTCATTCATTCATTCATTTATTCATTTATTTATTCGCCATATGCCAGACTTTGTGGCAAGAGTCGAGTCTGCATTTAGGTTATTTAAGCATTTTCAGTCAGTTGAACTTTTTGTGTTCTACGACACCTATACACACACACACACACACACACACACACACACACACACACACACACACCTAGACACATGCTCATTGAAGTTGTGAAAATATGAGTATTTTTGTTTAGCATTATAATCGGCTAACAAATCTAAATATAGGCAACATTTTAAGTATAATAAATAAAACTCTTTAACACTAGCAACAAATCGATAACATTAAACTTTCTATCGATTATATTATTTTATACTTTAAATTTAAAATATAAATTATATTTATTATTTATTAAAAATGAACAAAGAATCCAAATCATATTGTTAACATGCAAAAAAAGATAAGCATATTAAAATCAATATGCGATATTTATTCATTCTTTGATGATGACTTATCTTTGGCAACAGATGCCTTTCATGTCAGTTAAGTGTTGCTTAGCAACACTTATTTAGTGCTCATTAGCAGACTTGAAAGGTTTCCCAAGAACTGCTCTAAGATTCTCTTTTTGTGATACACGTGGCTAATTGAATATTTTGCGGACCGCATCAGCAGAATTTATAAATTTTAAATAATTATGTGAAGTGACTAAGTGATTAAATATCAAATTACACGATGAAGGTTAAATATTGCGAATTGAGAGATATTATTAAATATATATATTGTGAGAAAAAAAGACAGACAACGTCAAATAATATTAACAATAAATACAAATAATACGGACATTAATAAGTCACACAAATATTATTTAGATTGTGACTTAATTCTATGTTTTTTTATTATAACTTTTTTTTTTCTCTCGGCTAAAAAGTTGATTTCTGCTTTACTTGTATGTATTTGTATCAATGTGTGTATATGTGTGGGTGTGTGTGTGTGTATGTGCATTAATGGGGGCGTTTTTTTTATTTTTTTTTATTGTTAGCTTTTTGCTTTTAAGTAGTTATCTTTTTTCACAATAATTGTATTCTGATATGTTTTAAATTTATGATATTTTTTAGAAGAATTTATTTATTTATTTAAGTTTGACTTGATTAGTTTAAAAAGGTTTTTTTTTTTATATGCTCCGCTTAAAAAAAGTTTTTTTTTTTAATAATACTTTAATTCATAATAAATACATAATTTGAAAACGGTGCATTTATTTTAAAATTAGAATCCACAAATGGATACTTATTATGTGTCCCTTGAGCTGCTCTCTCTCTCTTCTCCTCAACCCCTCTGTCCATTGCAGTACAATTTATGATGCCGCTGACAGTTTGTTGCTGTTACTGCAATGCCACAAAATATGTTGTACATAAAATATACAAATTCATTAAAAACAACCAGAAACAACAACCACAAAAACAGAGTTAAGTTTATTTGTTTAAAGCAACAGCTACAACAACAACAACAACAACAACAAATGTTGCAAATTAAAATTGTGTTGCCGGGCGTTAAACTCAATGCAAACAACAACAACAACAACAAGAAGAACAACAACAAGAAGAACAACAACAAAACTGGCCAACCAATTGTTGACATGCCTGCATTTATGATTAAAAAAAACAATAGCAAAATAATTAAAATTAAAATAAAATTTGTTAAAACGAGTACAAAAAATAATCAACATAAATAAATTATTCAAACTGCATAGCAATAACAACAACAATAACAACAACAACAACAAAATGGCAAAAATGAGTCAAGAAATTAACAAAAAAAAAATATAATGAAAATACTTGACGCTTTTAAGCAAATAAATGTTTTTCAATTTGTTGCACGGCTGGGCGTGGCAGGTTTGCAACTGTGACTGTGGCAAGCCGGAAATGCGCCATTGTTAACGGCTCGCCGCCTTCGTCCTGCTGCATGCTGCATGCTGCATGCCGCATGCCGCATGCCCCACGCTACTGCTGAGTTGCCGCATAAGCGCGCTTAATATTTTACGTGGCCACAGCAATAAAAACTCTATTATTATAAATATTTAACAATTGTGACAATTGTTGTTGGTATGCGGCACGCTTAACGCTCATTGTTCTTGTTATCCTCCGTTGCCACTGCCACTGCCACTACACAGCCGTTATTCCGGCCTGCTCTGCCAGATTCATACTTGTGCGCCAACGTGCAGCGTGCAGCGTGCAACGTGCAACACGAAACGCATGCACTGCAGCTGCAATTTTCACGCTGCACGCTCGCTGCGTTTTAAACAAGTTAATGTGACACTATGCCACAGTTGTACACACACACACACACACACACACACACACACACACAGAGAGAGAGTTAAACTTGTGAGAATGTTTTACTTAATACTCGACTGCATTTTCAACAAACACTTCAAAAATGCACCAATATGCAACAAACTATAATTTTGGTATGTGATTAATTTCTGGGGCAGAGCTAGAAAGGACACGAATTTCACTCACGAGTTCGTGTCACGATATATATCTCACGGAATGCCATTTGCATTGACAATTTCATATTCCAAAAACAAACCCGATAAATTCTCTTCTAACTTTGATATTAAAATTTAAATTATTAAATAACATAAAATAAAATAAAATAAACACAAACTGTGCCAAAAAGTAGGCAACAACTAAAGAGAAAAAAAAAATATATTTATCTATATTTCTTTAAGTTTCTTTAATATTATTTTTATTGGACAATTTTTAAATATTTTTTATTTGATTTGTTTTCCGCTCAAAATGTGAAAGTTTGTCGAGTTTGACAATGACTGACACGATTTTTAAGTAAATTTAAATATTCTTCGCATAAAATTATATTTAATTTAGTAATGTTATTAAAACAAAATAAAAAAAAAACCTTTTAATTAAATCTAAAATGTCCTAAAAATTAGCAACACTCGTTTTAATTAGAAAATTCTGTAAATGTTCTGTTTTGCCATTATTTTATGCCATATTTAGTTGCAGCTGTGTTTTTCAAATTAATTATTCATTTTGAATAGTTAATGTGTAAGCCAATATTCTCAAAAAAAACATTATTTGTAACAATAAAGAAACAATTTATGTTTTAGGCAGTTGATTTTCTGTGTTGTCATTTGATAACATTTTAGATGCCAGCTTTTGGGACCCTAATTAAAGGGCACCAAGCTTACCTTTGACCTGTAGATGATAAACTCTCGATTTCGTTTTCGTGTTGGTTTTCAAATGTGTAGACCACAGCGTGTGTTATTGTGTGTGTGTGGTTGAGTGTGTGTTTTGGCATTGTATAAAATGCGTTGCGAAGCCCCAAAATTGAATTTAATGTACGTGCATTAATTCCATAGTCGGCAGCGAATGCAAGCCAGTTGCCAATTCTGCGTTGCATGCCTACCCATGGGGCAAATACCACCCGGCAAATGCAGCAGCTGGCGTCCATCGTGCGTGCAACGCCATGCAATATGCAATATGCAAAATGATGGCTGATTATTTTTGTGCTGCTCATCAGCGTCCATTGCAATTTGGCAATTGGCTGGCCAAAACAAAAGCTTACTGAAAAGTACTTGAGCTCTGGCCTACATGACGATGATAATGATAATAATGATGATGGCGATGATGATGTCCTGATCCTGTTATTAGTTGCTGCTGGCTGCTTGCTGCTCGTTTCCTGTTGCTGATGCTGATAAAGATGATGATTAATATGCATGGTGACTGGATGGTTGGCCCCAACATCAAAACCGGAACACATCAAATTGAAAACCCCATAAAACACTCAATTTATTTAAATTGCATGTGATTGACAATCGAAAGACGCCCTGCCTGCACCTCCTGCACCTTTTGCTCACCTCCCTCAGCCCCCCCCAACTGTGCTCAGCTGTTTCGTTGTGTAACAATAACAAATTCTTCACATTTTCACATTTATTTTCTGCCTATTGGTGGTTTGTGGCATGTGGAGTATGGAGGTGGGAGGGAAGCTCTGATTAGCAAAACAGGACACGTAACACGTGACAAAGCAAAAGTCGACAGCAATAAAAAATTGAATATGAATGAGAAAAAAATTCAAGCCAAAGATCAGAGCAAGTCTAACATTGCGTACTTATCAATTCTCTTCAAAGCCAAAACACGTTCAATGTGAAGTTTAAGTTTTGGCTTAAGAATTGCCCAAAAACCAGCATACTTTAATTTATGTTTGTACACAATTTTTGAAATCGTAGCAAATAAATGGAATGTTATTTATTTATAATTTATATGCCAGATTTCTGAATTCATTAATATGTAAATTGTTGTTATTTATGCTTATCAGTTTTAATGCAACAAAAATGAATTGTTTTTTGCCAAACATTAAATGTAAATGTGGCATTTAAAGAGAGACACATGTGTTCTTCAAACACTTAACAAATCACCTTCTCTTGGCTATTTTTAATGTTTCTAACGTAGTCAATTTGCTTGCCTTGCATAGCAGTCGACAGTGTTAGTAAACAGAGGGCTGGTGATGCCAAGAGTGGGGGAAGGAGGACTGTCTGCGACAACATCATCCACCCAGTGCCTCGTGCTGGGGCCCGTGCCAGTGATGCGCTCGCATTTGTCATAAACATAACTCAGCAATTGCCCACGCCCCAATGCGCCCACGTACGCCCATCAATTGTCGTTTTTATCAGCGTTTCATGTCGCGTCCGTAATTTTTTGGCTTCTGAGCGGGCAGGCGGATGGGTAGGGGGATGGCACATTCGACATTTCAGTATTAAGCATTTTGTATTATTGACGCGAGCTTTTGACGCAGCCAGCCAGCGCTGCTTATTCAGCGTATCTCCAGCGTCGCTGTTGGCAGCGCTGCATTAAATTTTAAAAATGCTTGCGCATTTTTTTGTTTCATTTTTCTTCCTTTTTGTGTTTTGGTGGGTTCAGTTCCTGTTTTGTTTTATCCTTGGGCTTTAACCACTCCACTGTTTCTCCCACACTTTCCCTCTCTGTCTCTCTCTCTCTCTCTCTCTGTCTTTCTCTGTCTGACTCGCCGCTTGTTACGTATCACGCCTTCGGATTATTGTTGCTGACGCTGTTGTTGGCGCAACAATTGCCAGTCGAAGAGCCGGTATAAGCATTGCAAACACACAAACAACACAGCACAGCACTGAGAATAGGGCACAACTTAAAGCTTTAACAAAATATTTACAGTACAATCGGGAGCTTCTCATGGTAATTAAAGCTTCACAACTGCTATGCTGCTGTTTCTCTACGAGCAGGAGACGTGCAAAACGGGAAAGTGGATGATGAGCCTGAAAAAGCTTTAAGTTAAATGTGAAATGCTCAACGCTGTTGCTCGTTCGTATTCTGAGTAAGGTTGCGTGTGCGTGTGTGCGTGTGTGTGTGGGTGGGTGAGTGGGAGATGTCGAGGCAAAAGTAAAAGTCAAACGAATCTAACTTCAAAGCTTGCCAATTGCTGTTGTCATTTTGTTTGTAGCATTTATAAAGCCAAGACAACGGAGCAGACAGCAAAAAACAAACATGGCTAAAAATACATTAATTCATATGTACCCATGTATGTTGGCAATACACAAAGTATTTGTGTCAGCAGATGACAAAAATAGACAATGATTATCTAAACATGTTTCTATATTTCTATATTAATTTGTATGTTTATTTATATATATATATATATATTTACTATTATTTTTTTTTGTCATATTTAATCATTGTTAATCCGCTCAATTGACATGTCAACAGCGCCATGTGCAAATGCATACTTAAACGCATTTAAGTGCCTTTTTAAAAAAACAAAAAAAAAAAACTTAAGCGCATATCTAAAAACAAATATATCACATTTAATGATTTAATTCAAGCCTAAAATTTAATTGTATTGTAGAGTACAATTTTAATATTAAAAAATGTGGCTATAAATATAAAGTGTCATTGGTTTTTTAACGCTATGTTATTAATTATGCCATTAATGGTTCGATAAATGTACATAAAAATACAGTAAATATATATCAGCGATAATGTGTTGCCACAAATTTGAAATGCTGAAACATAGCAACTCGGAGTCGAAGCGAAGGCAACAAATAACTTCAGTTGTATCGTTTACCTTTGCTAAACGAATTTTGTGGATAAAACGAGTATAATTGCTTGTTGTACGGCAAGTGCATGTGCCTCACGTGGCATGTGTTATTCTACTAGAAATTTCTGGTTGGTTTGCTTGGTTTTCCACTTTCGATTGAGTGCATTCATAACTTTTCATTTACATTGTTTTATTGCTTGTTCTTCGGCTTTTTTTTTTTTTTTTTGCTCAAAACTGTCAACTGCAACAATTGAGTGAGCATGAAAATTTCATTGCCTGCTTTTAGGCCGAGAAGAATAATGCACACACACACACACACACACAGCCAGATAGAGGGAGAGAAAGATTTGCCACAAAATTTTTAGCAATGCCAATACACACACATAAACGCACACGCATACACACACACACACACACACACACGCAAGTGGCACAACCCTCAAAGGGTTGATAAAAGCCAGCCAACAAGCAAACACACACAAATACACACACAAACAAGCGAACAAACAAGCAAACAGTGAAGAGCTAACCGGAGCCACATTGCCCCATTGCCTGTTCCGGGCGCATCCAACAGAGGCGCATAAATTTGTCGAGCAATCCAAAAAGCATGTGCCTGGCTACTTTTGTTGCCCCACACAGACGGACAGCGACAGTGACAGCAAGAGCAAGAGGGAGAGAGAGAGACAGAGAGAGAGAGAGAGAGAGAGAGAGAGGGAGGGAGAGAAAGAGAGAGGTTGCTCTATTTGTCAGATCGTGAAACAATCATAACTTCCTCTGCCGCTTGGCTACTTTTTTTTTTTTTGCAGCAGCAGCAGCAGTAGCAGCCTCCATTCCCTCCCCCTCCCCCCCCCTCCGCCCACCCTTCTTAAGCACGCATCTCACACGCTGAGCAACGTATTGCGTGCTGCATACATTTGTTTGGACACGCCTCCCCCATTGCCATCATTCTTCCACATTGTGCCCAACTCTGTCCGTACGTCCAGCTGCAGTTTTGTGCAAAATTCATTGAATCAAGCGAGCAGAATAGACATGGCCCACATGGCAATAGCAATAGCAATAGCAATGGCAATAGCAACAACAACAACAGCAACAACAACAACAGCAGCAACAACAACAACATCAACAGCAGCAACATCGACATCAGCAACAGCAAGATAACAGAGATATTGGCTTACAGAGCGCTTAAGCAACAACTTCCCCCCCCCCCAACCCCCCCCATCCAAAACTGTTGCACTCAGAACAATATTTTGTCATAAATCTAGAATCTCCATGAACATAAAATTATATGTTTTAGTTTGTTGAAATATTGCCAATTTTTTCACTTGTTACATTTAATAAATATTTTTTTTTTTTCAAAAATGGAAAATAGTTGTTATAGAAAACAAAATTTATAATTTTCAAAAAATTGTTTATCGCATATTTAATATTTTTCGAAATATTGCCGTTTTTTTTAATTTCTACTTTTAAGAAATATATCTCTTTAAAAATGAAAAATAGTTTTTATAAAAAAAAAATTCATAAAATGTTTTTTTTTTCGATTATACAAAATGAATTTTTAAAGAACAGAAAAAATCGAAATTTTTTGGACAATTTATTTTTGCTCTCAGTGTACAGTTGACATCTGGTCGCTTGGCTATGTGGCCAGAACGTGGCTTGTGCATTACTTTGGCTGTTGAAATATTGCGTATACGCAACGCATTTGCGTGCCACAAAAGGAATACTCTGGGCGACAGCACACACGACGACGGCGACAACAAAACTAACGGCACTGTCACGCCGCCGCCGCCGCCTTATCAGCCAAGGGGTAGGTGGGGAAGGGAATGTTTGCGAGACAAGTGCAGAGGGGGATTGGTGGCACCACAAACAACTTTGATTTCCTTGCTGGGGTCTCAATTATTAATGAGCCACAGATACATAAAATTACTTTTGCCTGCGTTGTGGACATAACTTCGCATGCCCAATGTATATAAATGTATGAGTGTGTATATGTGTGTGTGTGTGTGGGTGTGTGTGGGTGTGCGTAACAAAAACAAAGCCAGTACAGATGTAAAAGTGACTTTGACACGCAATTGCACAACTAAAATATTGTCGAAATTCTCAAAAGAACGCAATTGATTTACTTTGTTGCCATCAAAGCTTGAAAAAGCAATCATGTCATGTATGAAAAGATTGAACAAATGACTCTTGAAGACAAAAATTCATTTATTGTTGGACATATGATCACAATAAACTTGATATTTTGCAATAATAATACAAAAAAATATACTACATTTAAGAACTAATCAAAATAGACAAGTAAAAAGCTACGATAAATTTATATTTACTTAAACTAGTGGTTGCTTTGGCATATATGATATGATGATATAGTAGACCGATATGGTAAATCTTGCTAAGTTATAAAGTTTATCAATCAAGTAATCATCTTTCGACTGATCATTTTTTTCGTAGCTATATAAAAAAGACATCGTATTCGAAAGACTTGGATTGTGATTTTGATCAAGAATATATAAATAAAATTGATCACTGAAAGGTGATCCGAAGAGCAAAATAATAAGACGACGACGTTGTTTAAGGTTTATTGAAAACTTATAAATTATCTTACAGCTAGATACAATTATTCTTATCCAACCTAGGACATTATCTAGTTACATATTTACTGCTGCAAATGCGTCTAGACTCATTATCCTAATAGTTTGGAGAACTCTTATCGCGGACGGTTTTATTACGGTCACTATGGGTGCCGAGTACGTTTCTTTTCACGTGTTTACATATCTTCGCGATAAGGTTCATCCTTGGTTATCTTAACAATGTAAGATTGAACATGGTCCCTGAATGTGTGACAAGCTTAATGACAATAATTAAATACCCGTTAAAAATGTTGTTGCGATATTTCTTTTGCAAAGGTTTTTGTTAGTGAAAAATGTCGCATAAAAACTAATTATTCATTTTGCAGCGAAAGAAAGTTTTGTGATGTCCAGCGGCCGTTTGTTTTGGCATTTATATTCATCAAAATATTTTCATTGCCTTAATTTTTCACACGGTTGTTTTTTTATTTTTTATTTTTAATGCCCATCTCTTTCTCTCCTTCACTCTGCCCCTCTCTCTCTCTCTCTCTCTTTCTCTCTCTTTCTCTATTTTGTGCTGTTGGTCCTTGTGTGTGATTCTGTTGCGCTATTTAAGCTGAATGTCCGACGTGACATAATTAGCTGGGCGTGGCTGGGCGGCGTATTATATTAATTTCCACTTAAATGAAAAATTATGCTCAATTTCAGTTAAATTTATGGAGCCACAACAGCAACAACAACAAGAACAACAACAACAATAAGGTAGACTGCACTTCCAGTAGAACCTAGGCAAATAATAAATTTTTGCACATAAATCTCGAAGCGCTAATAACAATAACCATAATAATAATCATCAGCCGCAGTGGCTAAGGACGACGACGAAAATTGGCCCCAGCCAAACAAGCAATGGAAAGAGGGTGTGGAAGGGGAGGAGGGAATGGAAAGGCATGTGTGTGTGTGTGTGTGTGTGGGAGGGGGGGGGGTTGTGTGTGTGCAAGTTATGTAATACACAGCTATCGTTAGGCGATTAAAGTTTTGTTATTAATTAGATGCACGGCAGCATTATTTATCATAGCTATCGCAATCCAATTTCATCCCTCCCCTACTCTGGCTACCTCTCTCTCTCCGTCTCTTGATCTCTCTTAATATATATATATATATATATATAGCACTCCAACATCTATGGTTCTGAGCTGTTAATGCGTTGGGAATTAAGCTCGTTTGAAAATGCATTTAAATCACTTAAATGACATTTAAACAATTGCACATTGTGATATGAATATCAAATGAATGTTTAATGTTGCAAAAACGAATGCTGTATTTGCGTTGTATGGTCAATGCACTAATTGTGTTATATCTAATTACACTCAACTGCATATTGAATTTCACGTATTCAGGTGCACGCTTTTAATTGATCACCATTCAATTTCACATTTAATGTCTGCTCTATGCACACACAAAAATATGTCCCCCTTGGAGGATGCGAAAAAATTATTTCAAATGAATGCAAACCGTTGAATAAGCGACTGAATGCGGCTGAATGGTTGAGTGCATCAATTATTCAGCAAACATTCGAGCAATGATTCAATATATATATATTTTTTTTATTCTCCTCAATAAATGGACCAAAAAGTGCTAAGCTTTTATCGCTATGACATAAGACTCATTCATTCATATATATTTTTAAGCCCATTGAAAATGACAAATGCCAAAACAGATTAGAAATGATTTTCTAACCATTTCCGAAGGCTAAGGTTTTCTTTGGCTAATTTCTATAATGAACAAACTTGAAACAACTTATAATTAACACAAAAAAAACCATTAACATTGATTTCTAACACTTCCTCTAATGTCTCTCTCTCTATCTCTCTATCTCTCTCTTTTCTCTCTCTTTTCTCTCTATCTTTCTATCTATCTATTTCACCCACTTCTTTATATGCTGACCTTTCGGTCTGTTGATTTAAGCTCCTCCTCGTTACCCATATTTCACCATGACACGTTTCAAATATAAATGCAATGAGCAAATGATTCCACACTTTCTACACACACACACGCACACACACACGCACACGCCCTGCCTCCCTCTCTTTTCACCCTCTTTTTATCATTTCCTTTAACTTCATATTTGCCAGCCATAATTTTTTTGCTAAGAGAGCAAAAATTTTCGCTGTTTCTGTGATTTTCAACACTTTTTGACCATTAGCATTTTAATACCCTAATCTTTGAAATTGTGCAAATGGGGTATAATGGGTTTGTGCCAATGTATGTAACAGGCTGAAGGAATCATCTCCGACCATAGAAATTTATATATATAAAATACATCAATTTCACAAAGTTTATCAAGTTCGGTTCAAAAAATTTATTCCCATATTGATCTCATTTTTATTAGGAAATATTTTCTGAGAAAGCACATGCGAGAGAAAGAGATGGCATAATATATATTAATGATAATTGAAATTTCAGAATAAAATTGAAATATATAAATATATATTCTAGCTGCAGTGTTGAGAGTATGTCGCAGTCGAGCTCACTCGACTACAGCATTATTTGTGTGCTTGTTTTCTTTTTATTATTATTTTTTGGTTATTTTTGTGTGTGCTTGCATTTTGTGTTTTGATTTTTCGTATTTTGTATGGTCGACAACTATTTATTTTATTCATACAAATTTGCGTTTAGTTGCCGTAATTGTTGGTTTGTCAATTGCTTTGGCAGCTATTTGTTATTGCGCTCGTTTATTTTTTTAATTTATTTTTTTTTTATCAACTAAAAGTTGCATAACATTCATAAAGAATAAATTTTTAACGATGATTTCATTTGTATTTTTTTCCATTCTCATTGCAGGTGAGTTTCACGCTGAATGAGCAGAGAAAATAGGTATTTAAAATTGATTACCTAACGAAACAGAAATAATTCGATTAAACATTAGAACAAAAAATTATTTTTATTTTAACTTATCTGCGATTAATTACCCAAAACTCTATAAATTCGAGTGTAGTAATACTTAAGCTGCTTGTTTTGGTCACTTTATCAATTGCTTTTGGTATATAAAATCGAGTAATATTTTGTAGTTTTCATTGCATGAGATTGCAATTTGATTTTTTTTAGGGCCGACACACCCAGAGCCACCTCATCCTTGACCTGGCTAAGAGAGAATACTCTTGACTACTGGTGGAGCTGCTGTTGCTTCTGCTTCTGCTGGTGCTCGTTCTGTAATGGCAAATCATATTTATTATTATGAGTCAAGTGCAGTGTGGGAGGAATTTTAATTAAAGTGCCACGCCCAGCGGGCACACACAAATATATGACGAGCATGAATTACAATTTTATGTCAGCTACCTGTTCCGGTTCGGATGTGGAGCTGACTAAGGGGACAGAGTGATTTAGAAGGTGCAGTGGGATAGACTGTCAAATCCAAACCATTCAAGTCATCAGCTTGGCATATATATATATATATATATATGTATACCTTTTTTTGTTGCAGATTTCTTTTGCTATCGGCTTACTATATATTTTCCTGTGGCCAGAACCTTTCATACTGCTTCGTTTTTATAGGGGCGGGGCAGGGGTTGGCTCAATGGAAGCACTTTCTGGCTTAATGCCTTCCTAATTGAAAGTTGCAAAAATTACAGGTGAAATATGCGAACCAAAGCGAGCAAAACTTTTCGCAGCAAACCGCAAATAATGAGAAAAAGAATCAGCAAAAGCAAAAGCTAAAGCGAAGGCAAATAGCAAAAGCAACAGAAGCAGAAGCAGCAGCAGCAGCAAAAATAAAGTAAAAATAAAAATAAAAATAAAAATAAACTGACAAAGAAAAAGCAGTAGCAAAGGCGGTCGGAGTAGCAGTAGCAGCAGCAGCAGCAGCAGAGACAGCAGCAGAGGCTAGGCAGCAGCAGAGACTAGGCTAGCAGCAGAGGCTGGCATTCAAAGCTACTGCCTACTGCCATTCCGTTCTATTGAGTAGAAAAATGCCAACGCAAAGCAGAAAAAGCAAATGTGCTGTAATTCACACACTTCCTCCCCCCCTCTCACACTCACACTTACACTCCCACTCACTCACTCTCTCTTTCTCTTTTGCCACACACTTGTTCGCTCTTACGCTTTTTATGCACGTGTGTGCCTGTTACAGAGCGCAATCCAATGACATGCATTAGAAGAAGAAGCACAAGTTACTGGTAGAAAGTTGAAGAAGAAGACGCTCGGCATTCAATTCGTTCTTTGCTGCTTGTGCTTGTGCCCCTTGTGGCATTGTGTCCGATGCGGCCTTACTGCGGCTTATCTTCAGCAAATGCATTGTGAGAATCAGACGCCACCAGCCGCTCATTCAGGTCAGTTAAGTGCCAGCACTGTGGAAAAATACGTGTGTCGGTGCTGTGCTGTGGTGTAATGTGGTGTGGTGTAGTGTGGTGTGGTAAAGTTTGTTGTGCTGTGGTGTGGTGTGGTGTGGTGTATTGGTGTTGTGGTGCAGAAGAGTGTGGAACAGGTGCTCATCGAATGTTTTTGTCTAGTTTGGTTTAGCACGCTCTCTCAAGGTTAAGTACGAATTAGCCAGGGAATTTAATTAAGTGGGCGTGCGACTTTGGGGCTTACAAAACATCAGGCTTTTTCTCTCTCGCTCTCTCTCTCACTCACACTCTCTCTTTAACTCCCACTCTTTTTCTTCACATTCAAACTGTAGCTGACGTTGATAATCGAACAATGGCGCATAGCAAAACTATGGCAGCTACTAAATCGAAATTGATTGCGCCAACTGACCCCAAAAGCAGACACTCACACACATACACACTCACACACTCACACACACACATGGGAACACAATCGAATGGTTGGGAAGGTCACAGTTTAGCCGGCACGCATAGTCTTTTCGGCCATTTTGTTGGTTTAGTGATTTCCGGCTCTAGTTGCACACACTTACAGAAACACAGAGAGAGAGAGAGAGAGAGAGAGCGAGTGAGAGAGAGAGAGAGAGAGAGATACTATTTTATATATTTTATATGTATTTAGAGCAAAAAAGTAAAGTAAAGCAAAACATACACTTTAATTATTAAGACTATTTTGCACGTGTAAATCTCGACGAGCAATTGCAAGTTTCTCATTTAAACCAAATAATGCCCAAACAATGCCAACAATACTAATTGGCTGTCGCCGACACGTCAGTCCAACAAACAGCGCAAGACTATGACAAGGATAAAGAGAGTCCCTCTAGAGACAAAGAGAAAGAGAGAGAGAGAGAGTAGAATCGGTTTGATGGCAGTTGAATAATTACATAATTATCAAGTCTGACCCATGACAAAGGCTCATTTAACAAACAATTCAAATTGACAAATAACCAAGTCACATCAACAATAATATAAATAGAAAACCATTACAAAAAAACAAAAACAAAAAAAAAGATTATCAATATGGCTTAGAGTATTTGGCTTTAATATTTATGTGCTTATTTGAATTTGACCAAATAAAAAAAAAAAAAGAAACGTTCACATTGAAGTTTCACTTTGAGGTTTTTCTTTAGCCAATTTCCACTTAAGCTAGAATAAACAACTCAGCAAATAAAGTGGCTGACACAAAAAGGACTATTTTTATCAGACAACGGCAAATTGATTTAATTATCAGATTGTCTTAGCCTTAATCTTATCATCGAGTTAACGCTTTCCCCTCCAACCCCATTTTGGCTACTAATTAAGCGATTTACTGTTGACACATGGCGCCGTTTTTGGCTCTGCTCTGAAGCTAGGATTGTTGTTGATGTTGCCAATCAGCTAACCTCATTATTGGGCCAGTCAACCCGTGCACAAGCTTTAACCAAACAGTCACCCCCATACCCTCCCCCTCCACTCCCTGCCCCTAGGCCTTTCATCGCAACCGTCTGGCGCGCTTCAGTTGACAGAAACTTTTCAATTGTCATAATTATTCAAAATGCCAACGAGATTCTCGCCAAATGTTCGCTAATTGCGCGTTAACGAGTGGGTGGGTGGTGGGTGGTGGGTGGTGGGAGTGGGGGTTGTGGGATGGGTGGGCGTATGGCGATTGTTTGATGATAGGCGTGGCTGTCTGTGTTTAACCTTTTGGCTAAGCACAATACATTTTCTAGCCGGCAGCTGTTGCGGCAACCAGCAACCAGCAAACACTCAGCGAGCAGCGAGCTCTAAAAATAGGCCCAAACAAAAATACACACACACACACACACACACACAGAAAAAGAAAATAAATAAATAGATGTGGCCAACTGAAGTGCGTCTGCCATTGATTAATGGCCTTCAGCTTGGCCATCGACAACGGGTCCCCTAGACATGAGAGACACTCGAGTATCTCCCCTTGTCTTTTGGCATTCCTGTCTCTTGTTGTTGTTGTTGTTGTTGTTGTTGTTATTGTTGTTGTTGTCCTGGTGGCGACATTATGCCAAGAATTTCTCCCGTTGCAGCGACAATGAGACAAAAGACCCAGCACCAACTTTAACAAAATTTCATTGGCTTTGCCAGCTTTGGATTATTGGGATCTGATTTTCTTCTGCTTTTCTTTTGATTTTCTTCTGCTTTTCTTCTGCTATTTTTCATGTTTTATTTACCCTGTAAATTTCGTAAATTCTGTACGATTGTATTAGACGCATGTAACGGAACTTTTGAAGCTATTCGAAATATTATAGTAAATTAAAAATAAATAATAAATAAAGTCAAAAGTTTTTTTTAAGAAATTGGGGAAATTACAAGGTATTTGCGGGCGAACAATCTTCTTGATCCGTCGCAGCTTCGTCTGGTTCCACTTGCTGCTGTCCATTGCCCCATTCTGCTGAAATATGCAACAGTAAACGTTTGGTGGGGGGATGGGGGGTTCAACTGCGGCAAGGTTTTTTTTGAGGTTGCAGCCAAAAGGTAGCTGCCAATTTATTTTCCATTTTCCTTCACGCTCTTCTTCTGCCACCTTTCCCAATTTTTATCGTCGTGGCATGTATGTAAGTGTGTGTGTGTGTGTGTGTGTGTGTGTGTGTGTGTGTGTGTGCCGTGCCGTAACATTTTGTCGCTGCATAAATCGCATTGATACGTTTAAAACTTTTGCTTTGTTCAGTGCCCTCCGTCCGCGTTTTATGGCCAAAAGCAGCTGAGACTCCCAGTCTGCAGCTCCCAGATCCCAGCCTGCCAGCCTGCCAGCCTGCCAGCCTGCCTAGTACTTGACTCCCAATTCCCGTCTCCATTTGAGACGGGAACGTGATGCGGCAGCTGGGCTGGGTGTTTGCCACATCCAGCCGCATACAGCCAAGACGTGCCCGCAGCAGTAAAGGCAGCAAGCTGCAGCAAGTTGCACCAACGGCCTGGTCTCAGCCTTAATGACACATTGAAGTTTTTCCGCAAAATGCATGTGAAGGTTGCAACGTGCCGAGTGAAGCATATTCCAATATACATAAGTCTATATACATAAGTGGCAGTGCTATGTGTGAGGTACATACTACATGCAACACACTACATGCAACATACTACATGCAACATACAACATACATTATACATGCATAGTTGAAAGCTCTTTCGATTGGCAATGCGGCGCATAGAATCTCTTAGCCAGTTTTGCTGCAAGTAGCGTTAATATTTTGTGAGATAAGCCGCAGGGGACACATGAAATACGAAGTGCAACAAAAAAAGAATCTGTCAATAGCTATTCCGATGTGATCGCTCAACGAGTGTCACAAAAGCGAGGAGAAGACCAATCAAGGGCGGCGAAGAGGAGCAAAAGTCAACACGATAATTTAAGTTTGCCAAATCCAGCAAAGCTTCTTCTTCAGTCTTGGATTAAGGCAAAATTACAAAAAAAAAAATAATAATAATAATAATACTCGAGGTAAAATTGCGCACACAAATTGTGCTAATTCATATTAAATATTTTTCTTAAATTATTTTTGAAAACTGCATTTTTTGTAGCCCTCCATAAAGATGGAATATTTCCCACTTATTCTTTAAGCTTCTTGACAATATTAACGAAACACTTTTTAAGCCATTTATTTTTTATATTACTTCTGGTATTCATTTTATATTATTCTGATATAATCAGCAAAGAACATGAACTGTGCAAAGTCAACAAACTATATTTAACTTTCTTTTGGGAGCTTGTCGCCCCCCCCCTCCCCGCCCCCCACAAGCACCCCCCTCGCATACCATCAAAATCATTCGCTGGCTTTTAATCCGTATTTCGATTGAGTGCCAAAAACGCATAATTCAACTTGCCTTTGCTGGCTATGTGTGTGTGTGTGTGTGTGTGTGTGTGTGTGTTTGTGTTGTGTTTACTTGTTGTTAGAATGTATGTGTGTATTGTGTGTGTGTTTTGTTGGTGGTTTTATTTTTATGACTCACGCACTTTTGCGGCTTCCGGCTGGCCATCAAAATGGAGCCATCAACACCTGCTTACGGATCGGCAGTCGCCTCGCGCCAGGCATCGTCCAGTGCTGTGCAACGCAAATATTTCAACGCACATTTTTTTTTTTTTGGTTTTTTTTTTATTACTTGAAACCTAAAACGTTCGAAGTTCGCATTGAGTTATGGCTGCAGTCGCAAACTCAATTTGAATAAATTGCTGAAAACAAAACAAGTAAATGTAAAAAAAAAAAAAAAAAAAAAACAGGGAATATAACAATACATAAAGCTGAGTGTAGAAACAAAGGGCAGCCCATAAACCCGAGAAGTGTATCGAGACCGCCAAAAAAAAAAAACTTTCTCGCTTTCGCCTTTTAAACAAAATTTACAGCAAGCAATACAAAACTTTTTTTTTTTTCTTCTCTCTCTTCTTATTTAACAATTTTTAGCGGTTGTTGTTGGGCTTGCCGTTGATTGAGTTTGTTGGTTGAGCGGGAGATGGGGGGAGGATGCATGTGTGAAGAATCAAGACGCATAAATTGCCAGATACCCTGGCCCAGCAGCAGCAGCAGCAACAGCCGTAGTCGCAGCCGTCTTGTTTCCTTACGGCTTTTAAGCTTATTTACTGCTTATATATTTTAACACCAAACTTCCCCTTCCCCCCCCCCCTCCTTACACATCCCATCCACACTCCACCGCATCCCATTCCAATAGCAACAACAACAACAAATGCGATTACACAATTTTTGTGTGTGTTTTTTTTTTGTCTTTTGTTTTTTTTTTTTATTTTATTTTTTTTGGAAGCACTTCCGGCCCAACATGACAAATGGCTGCAAATCGTCTTTCTTTCGCGGCCGATGCGTTGACAACAAAATGGCAATTGCGCCACTGCTGAGTGTTCTGCCCCTTGATGTTGCAGTAGTTGGATGGTGAGGGGTGGGGGGGGAGGGGAGATGGAACAGAGAACTTGCTGCGCAAAAAGAATGTATATATTTTTTTTATCGACATTTTTCATTACTTATTTATTTTACACTTCTTGCAAGCGTTCATTTTTTGTGAGAAGTTTTCCTCATTCTGTGGCAAAAAAAAAAAAAAAACAATACTTGAAAAAATAAAAAAAGCAACGAAAAATCCCGTTAAGCTTGTGTTTGCCAAAGAGCTAGTAAAACTCAGCTGTGGATGACTTCGAAACTTGGTAATATATTAAATTTATTAGAGAAATGCAATACTAAATATCTTAGGTGTATTTGTGTGCTACATATGTATTAATTAGTTAAACATTCGCTAATATTAAAGTTTAAAAAAAATTAATCATCTTAGTTTTGTGCACCCTCAAAAAAAAAAGGCAACTCAAATTTATGTTGATAAAATACAAAATAAAAACATTGCAAATGTGCTTTAACATTAAATTATTGATTCATTTACCGAAGCCTTTTTGTGCCCGTTTCTCGTAGCATTTACCAACACTGGCACACATAACAGTAACTGTTATGTATGGCTGCCGCATAGTTGCAGCTTTGTCACTTCAATATTGCGGCTCCTAAGTGATTATTTATTTATGGATTCGCCTCGTCATTCGTTTCACGTCATTTTCATAAAATTACATTTTCCATCAGCACACGCTAATTATTTTTATTTTTATTATTATTTTTTTATATATATTTTTTTTGTATTATAATTATTTAGTTTGTTGCTGTTGTGTTGGTGGTGTTTTGTAATGTTTTTTTTTTTAATTTTTGTGTTTTACTTTTATTATTTTCAACTTCAGAAACTTTTGCGGGGAAAGTTGGAAAATGATTGTTGCCAACTTAATTGTCGCAATTAAGCGACGGTTGCAAGTTAGGACGCCGGCAGGAAGTGGCGCGACGCGTCGCAACACGTCCCCGACTATTGGCCGGGTCCATTGTCGTTTGACACTTGACGTCTTTGCTTCTTCTTCCTTAAATGTTTAAAGGATTTTAATTAGTTTTAATAAACGCTTTGTCATGAAAATGGCGTTTGATGTCGACAGTTCAGTTTCCATTCCAGACCCAAGCACGTCAACCCCCCACCCCCCTCCCACCATCCTACCATCACCCATCAAATGCAGCTTTATGCGAGGCAGTCAACTACTTGCCGTGTCCTGCTCCACACACTTGACAATGATAGGGAAAGGGCTTCCTTTCTCGTTCAGTGAGAGAGTTGCCAGCTGCTTGCTTGCCACAGCACTTTGACCGTTAGAAGCACCCACAGACCCCACACAAACAATTCTACCTTATTGGCACCCAAGTAGCGCTACACATCGCCACATAATACACACAGTTTTGCGGCCAACTGGGCGTATGCGTAATATTTAGTTGGTGGTCGCTGGCTGCCCAAGTCTGTCCATCTGTCTCTGCGTCCATCTGACCCAATGGCTGCCTGGCTGGCTGGCTGGCTGGCTGTTTGGCTGGCTGTCTGCTAAACCGCAGTCGCTGCGGTCGCACAAGTTTCCGCTTCAACTTAGCGGTTCACTAACAAACAAAGCATCAGCCTCCCTCCCCCCACCCGACCCACTGTCAACGCCTTCAAGTTGAAAGACCTCCCCAAACTTCAGTCTTCGAACCTTATTTCTTTATTGTTGGGCCGCTGTTCGCTTATTGTTTGTTGTTATTGTTGTTGTTGTTGTTGTTGTTCTTATTGTTGTTGTTGTCGTGGTTGCGTGTCGCCAGTGCATTGTTTTTATGTACTCTGGTCACATGTGCGGCTATATGGCGGGCATAGCGTGTGCCTCTGATTGTGTCTTGTGGCAAAGTGGCAGCTGCCACAATGTTAGGTTTGCAGGACTTGTCCCCAAATACACAATATATATATATATACATATATATATATATATATATATATAGCATATGTGCACACTTTCATGCTAATTCAAATTCCAATTGGCAATTCAAATACATCCTGGTTAGATTGCTTCCACAAGTAAATAGCTTCATTTCTGAGCTTCCGATTCCACATCATGGACATATTTTCACAATTCTCTCTTTAAGGAATATTCTCGAATTATTTAACAGTTAAATTTTTGGTAATTTACCAAATGAAGAGCTCACAAAAAAAGTTGTTGCCCAATTTGCCTGACATGAAAAGTTGAAATGTTCAAATTTAAAATTTCTCTTTCTCGTTTACAAAATATGTTAAACGTTGAAATCATTTGGTAAATCTAAAATATTTATTTATGCAAATGGTACTTTTAGCATATTCAATTTATTAAGCTGATAAACTTATATGATATTCCAATAAAACTATAGAATTCTGAGTTTAGATTTCGGTATTTTTGTTAGAGTTAAATGCCGAAAAGCCAATTGTAAATTGAGCTATGTGCGAAATATTTCAATTAATAATATTATTTTATTTAATTTTAAAATGCAATTAATGAATTGATTATTTGAATTATGATAATTGTCATTTAATTGAATATGATGATAAATATATATACAAAATAATAGATATATTTTGGAACAACTTTTTATTAAAAATTTAAGCTTTAAGTAAATTTTCTTAGTTTTTTGTTTTTTGAATAATTGTTTTCAATGGAAAATATTTCGCAATTTCTGTGAGCTGATCAAATTTGATTGCGCATTTCTTATTGATGTTTTTTTTAAATTTTTGATCATATTTCATTGTTTTCCTCAAGCTCATTTTTTTATTGATAATGTTTTATAATTTTTCATTTGACGCATTTGACCCCAAAAAAATTCCATTAACTGCCTTCTGTCTCTGTCTCTGTGTCTGTGTCTGAGTCTGTCTCTGCTTCTCTCTCTCTCTCTCTCTGTGCCTGTGCTCCTCCTTTACGCCATTAAATGCGCTGTTTGATAAGAGTTTTCCGGCTCCAAAGTCGTCTTTGGCATAATATTTCAATAATTTATTGATTAGTTATCTTTGGCGCGCGCTTTCAATCAATTTAAATGCATTTTGTCCTTGCGCATGAGTGGACGTTGTACAATGCAAGGACAACAGCCATGTGGCCAACAGCGACTAGGACGATGACGATGAGTACGTGGACATGAACGTCGACGAGGACGAGAATGAGGATGAGGATGAGGACGCGGGCGAGGATGAGGACGATGGTGATGATGTCGACGTTATTGGAAATGCAGTAAATAATAAAGTGCAAGGGGCATATACTCGTATATAAGGCACACATACACACACACACACACACACACATACACATCGCATCGCATATCAGAGAGAAAATATAGATTGAGTTGGTGGATGGGGTAAGGGTAGGGGTTTTTTGGGGTGCTCTGCCCGATACTCGGGCTCGATGCGGGCTTATGCAAATGTCGCGGCGCAAACAACAACAACAACAACAAAAAAAAGAGTAAAACAAAAAGAGAAGAGAAAAAAGAGAAGAGAAAAACGGTGCAGAAGGAATATTGTGCACTTGAAAAGCAGCCAAATCGATAGAAGCCAACGCGGCTGCCCTAGCATTTGATGGAGACAAAAGGATAACGTATAAAAAGTGCTCTGTAAGAGACAGAAAAAGAGGGCAGACAAAGACAGAGACAGAAGCAGAGGGGGGTAAATGGGGGCAGACGAGAGCAGACGAGGGCAGACGGAGGCAGACGGAGGCAGACGGAGGCAGACGGAGGCAAAGCAGGCAGTGGCCAGCGTCTGCTGCCCAAAGGGGGATCGATTTATAGCCAAAATATACAGTCACACACACACACACACACACACACACATACACACAAATACACACACACACACACACACACACATACACACAAATACACACACACACACACACACACTCATACACCGTTTAGTTAAGGTTTGATTGCCGTGGGAAAGAGGAGTATACAAAGCTGCCATCACACACACACACACACACACACACACACACACTTCTAATCTCTTTGAAACATGGTCTGGCAATAGCTAAAGAATGTTCCTGATCCCTGAAGTGAGCAAGTCCGTTCAATTGGCCCAGCAAAGCTTGACTGGCTTTAGTTCAGATCGTAAGTGGAGTAGGTTCTGGGAGCAGGTTCTGGGAGCAGATTCTGGTAGCAGATTAATCACAAATCTTTAATTTTAAAGTTGGTTTTTTCAAAATTATATGTTGAAACTGGTAAATTATACAAAAAAAATTCCACATGTTTGCATTTAATGTATTTATTATTATTATCGAGCTGTTCGTTTTTGTGTGTCAGTTAATCGTGTCACGAATCTCTAATTCCGATAGCAACAACGTGCAACAACGTGCCACAACGTGCAACAACGTGCAACAACACAGAAATTGTATTGAAATTGCATTGAAAATCGAAACGAAAGACAAACAGTAAACAAAAAAAGTTGATCACAATTTAGTGCACATTGTTGCCATTTGGCATTGTTGTTGTTGTTGTTGCTGTTGTTTTTGCTGTTGTTGTTGCTGTCATTATTATTGCTGTGCTTGTTTTTTTGTTGAGTTGACTGCAATAGCAACAACAACAGCAACAACAACAACAACAGCAGCAATAACAACCACAAATACATTGCATGTATTAGAAATGCCTTCCGTTGCACCTACCTAACTAAACCTTGCCACAGCCCACCTACCACACCACCTTCCACTCCCCCCCCCCTTTGCATTGTATCCCTTTTCTGGGCTTAAACTCACTGGCATTAAATGGACTTGGTAAACGTTTTGTTATAGACGACGTATAACCCTTTTGAGTCGAGTTGCAGTTCTCCCTTAGTTGGCAACTTTGCGCCCGTTATTGATCCACACACACACGCACACACACACACACACACACACACATACACATATAGAATAGCGAGGAGGCGTGGCATGCTTTAGCTTTTGACGTGTGTGTATGTGTGTGTGTGTGTATGTGTATGTGTATGTGTGTGTGTGTGTGTGTGTTTGTGCAAGTTGTAAGAGCATGCCTAATATGGGTCTTTATTTAATTTAATGCCATTTTGTGTTGCCTCATAGCAACAACAGCAACAGCAACAACAACAACAACAGCAACAACAACAACAACAACAACAGCAACAGCAACAACAACAGCAACAACAACAACAGCAACAACAACAATCAGTCAAAACAGCAACAATATGCTAAGAGAAAAAGAAAAAATAAAAAGCAAAAGAGACAAAACATAAATTGATCATTTTAACAAATATATAAGTGCACAACCACACACACACACACACAACCACACACACACACCATAGGTGTCCTCACACGCAAGCTTTACACGTTGCAATTATGCCTTGTGGCATGAAATTATATGTTTTACATTATCATTAAAAGTGTAATTTTAATCATTTTCAAACAAATCGTTTGTTTTCAAAAAACAAAGTTTCTGCTTAAAATTTAAATTTTTCATTTATATAAAATGTTTAAGTTTAAGTTGAACTTTTTTTGCTTGTTGTTTGTTTACTTAATCTTCGTGCCTCTTGTTGCACGAAAGGTGCACAAATGAGTCGAAGTTTCCTAAATGCGACTAGTTAAACGCAATTTTGTTATGGCAAATGGGTCGAGTTGAAAGAGCAAAACAACAAAAAAAAAGTCAGAAATACAAAACAAAAAACAAAAAAACAAAAATAAACTTTAAGCGTTTTAAAAATGTGCAGTGAGGCAACTAAAGGATTGGGTTGTGCCTGTGTGTGTGTGTGTGTGTGTGTGTGTGTGTGTTCGTGTCTATTCATGTGCAACAAGGCGCCATCTGGCCAGCAGCAGCAGCAGCAGGAGCAAAGGAGGCAGCTCCAAGGCAGCTCCAAGGAGCTCCAATGTGAGGAGACATGTGTTTCTCCATGTTTCTTGTTGCAGCTGCAACAGCCAAACACATGTGTGTGTAGAGAAGTGTTACTGCCTCCTGCACTTGCTGCATAATAAACAATTTCTTTTTTACACACACACACACACACATACAGAGAGAGTAGAAGATAGGAGCCTGAATGAGGGCGCACAGTCAGCGTTGAATGAATGATTCACGCAGAAATGAATACAAACGAGTAAAACGCACTGCATACGCGAGTAGCCTACATACATATACATATTTATATATATGTATAATATATAATTCCATGTGAGCACAGTGGAATATATCAATGAATGAATATAACTCTATAATTGAGTTATTCGCGCACTGAATATATTTTTGCTACTACGCAACTATTTTTTGTGAATGCACTCAAGCGTATTAAAAAAGTAAAAAAAAAATATATATAAATATATATATATATATATATATATATGTATTCGAGTTATCATTGAATTAAATCAGTAAATGTGGCATGTGGCACTTTCACATTTAATCGAATATAAATCGAGTGACTGCAATCGTTTGCACATCGATGAAATTTAAATCAAACAAGTCCTTTTACACTTGGCAAAATGCAGTGGATAAATGCCTGAAGATAAATATATTAAGTTTATCTATAAGCAAATTGAAAACAATAAAAAAAAAATAATAATAAATGCAAATAATTGCATTTTGCAGCTTAAAAGTTGACTGTGAATTTCTGTGTGTGTGTGTGTGTGTGTGTGTGTGTGTGTGTGTGTGTGTGTGTGTGTGCCTAGCGTGTTGTAACACACACACATTCAATTTGCAGTCCTGCGCTTTTTTGCTGTTATTGTTGTTGTTGTTGTTGTTATTTTTGCCATTTTATTTTTGCTTTTTTTAAAGCATGTGTTGCCTAACCCCAACACACACATACATAACACTCTGTGTGTGTGTGTGTGTGTGAGTGCTTGGTTTGTTAGCGCACAATTAAATCGATAATAACGCAACCGACCAAGCTTCAGCCTGAGCGCCATCCCCCCCTCCCCCCACCCCACACACTTCCACGTAGCCCCCCTCACAAAACGACCAAGGTCTACCTAATTGCGGATGACATGAAATTGTTTGCGCTATAACAATAAACCAAAGCGCCGTCGACTACACATGTACACACACACACACACACACACACACATATAAAATATATATAAATTTAAATATATATATTTTCATATATGTGCAACAGCAGCAAGTGGAAGGCGGCAAATCAAGCGTTGGCCTTTGGCTGACACAAAGTGCGAGCTGACAAATATTTGTGGCAGATGGTGCAAGGTGCCTGGGTGCAAGGTTTATGTTTGTAAATGCACTGATAAGAATCATTTTGGGTGTGCTAATATCTAGTGTGATATACACACACACACACACACACACGCACACACACACACACACACACACACACACACACACTGTGATATCCCAACCCCAAAAACCATTCTTAGCAAATCTTGCATCAAATTGTAATTTACAAATTGCTCCGCAATTGTTTTTTAGTACATTTAAACTATATTTTTTTTTTTTTGCTAATGGTTTCCCAATTTGCTGATAAAAGATTAAATGTTTATTATTTAATGTTTATTTAATGTTTATTTTTTCAAGCAAGACAAATGATCTTATTAAGCTAAATATTATTATCGATAGTTAAACTATTTAAACTTCAAATACACTTCGAACTTTTTTATTTTAACATAATTTAATAATTTATATATAAAAATATATATAACAATTTTTTTTTAATTTTTTAATTATATATTTAATCGATTTCTTATACTGAAAATTTACTTTTTATTGCCACACAATTTGCATAACTTTTTGTTAGCCATTACTTAGATGGTGTTGCTTCTCCGTCTCCAACTTACTTGCCACATCATTTTGGTTTTCTCTGTTTTTTTCTGTTTTTTTTTTTTTTTTTTGTTTTTTATTGAATGTAATTAGTGGAATTTCTTTAGTTTGTTTTTAACTAGGCAATGTTAGTGCTTGAGTGCGACGACAGCAGCTTCCTTTTGGCCCCTTTTTTTTCTCATTTCCCCTACCACACCGCACACACGCACAAACACACACACACATCCCTTTCCTGGGCTTCTCTTTTGTTTGTAATGAAGCGCGGGGAGGGGGGGTGGGAAATGAGGGGAAGGGAACACGAAAGAGCCGTTAGCATTTGCTGCGTTCTGTTTTGTTTATTGTAATTGCAGACATTGTCAACATTGTTGTTGCTATTGTTGCTGTTGTTGTTGTAGTTGTTGTTGTTGTTGTTGTTGTAGTTGTAGTTGGAAGGTAGCTAATGCTGTTGCCGTTGTGGCAACGCACGTGCGGAAAATGCTGCCGCAAAGGCAAATGCGGCAGCAACGGAAAAACTGAAACACATGGCACGGAAAACGCTAATGACACACAAACACACAGGCAAATACAAGTGTGTGTGCGTGTGTGTGTGTGCGTGTGTGTGTGTGTGTGTGTGTGTGTGTGCGTTTGCCTACTCTCTGCTGGGGGGCTCATGTGTTTATTATCCTTTGGCAGCGGAAGTTTACAACAAAGTTGAAGGCAAAACCGCAGCACATTGAGCGACTAAAGATGCTGCCACGCCCACACATGTGCACAACGCCCCTACACCTAAATACACAAATAAACATATACACACACACACACACACACACACACACACATATGTCTGGCTGCTTGTTGCACTGAATAAACAATTAGAAAATCGCATAAAACGCCTCCATTAAAAGATTTTCATTTCTTTTCCATCTTTTTTTTTTTTGGGTGCACCCAAAAAGCAAGCCAAAAAATTCTAATCAAATCTACCCAAAGGATGCTTTTCTTGCTGTTGTTTGGCTATAAATTAGAGGCGCCTGCCACATGACGCACACAAGATGCCGAGCGTTGATGGTGCGGGGGGGGGGGGAGGAGGCTGGGGAACGCTTGAGAATCTGGGTGTGACCCAATAAATTCATCAGCCAGTTTCAGCGGCTGTTGTGAAATTAGCAAACGAGCAAAAATTGTAAAGGGTGGGTGGGGGGGGGGGGGGCAACTTTCTCTTTATATTGTTGAATAGTGGGCGGGGCTGATGGCAGGGCGAGAGCTTAGCCTTTTAATTGAATATTAATAACAAAATCCTGCATAAAATAAGCAGAAGTTTTTGGGCAAGAATCAGCCAAAGCGCTGAAAGGTCATTTTGCCAGTGTGTGTGTGTGTGTATGTGTGTGTGTTTGCCCTGTAGTTGCGAAGCTGCGACTTTATGTTCAGGTCTTTTGACATGTCAAATGTTAATTGAATCATTGACTCAATTCAGTTCAATTCAGTTCAATTCAGTTCAATTTAGTTCAACTCGATTCAAACTGATTCAAAATGCTGCCACGCGATTTAATTCGCTTCAACTCACTTCCAATGCAAATGCGTTAAACTCAATTATTAAAAAAGAACCATTTTCGCTATTTCTCTTTTGTTTTTTTTTTTATTTTTTTTTGGCAAATTCACCTCATCAAATTTAGGGGTTGAAATGCCACAAATATGGGACAATTCCACAAAATCAAAATCTGTATGTAAATAGTTTCTTAAAATGTATACACAAAAATTCGAAATTCGATTTTCAAAATAAAACTAATTCTAAATAAACTAAACTGTGCTTGAGCTGTGAACCCAGAACTCTTTGACACATATCTAATTTTAGATTTATACTCGACATTCTAAGAATTAAATTCTGTGCTGGCTGTTTCGAAGAGCATTTTGTATTATTGGATGAGTGGCAACGCTAGTCAGATTCCCAGAGGTGCCATTGAAATCATAACAGAATGCAACATGCAACATTATAGGCAACAAAAAGTATATTTTGGAACTGCATCGAAAGAGCCACAGATACCCAGACAGAAACTGGAACTTTGGCCTGGCTAATGGATGTGGAAATGGGATGGAGGAACAAGGGATTTGGGAGTAGCGGAAGAAAGTGGAAAATGGGGAAAAATGTACAAAAATGGGAAAGGAAGTCCATTGAGCCATTGCGGCCATATTGTGGCTCAGTTCAGTTAACTAACCAAAAGATCTGCAATGGCCAGAAGCATAAGTTATGTGCGTATAAAATCATTTCCAGTCATTTCCTGTTCTACAACAACTTTTTGCTACAAGGCTCCAACGCGAGCGAGGGGGGAGAAGGGAATAGGGGAAGCGGGGGAGCTACTAAAAGCAGATAAAAGCAGCAACGAATAAGAGGAGAAAAGAAAAGAAAAGCAAAAAAAAACGAACTGAAGATAAAACAAAACAAAACAAAATAAAAAATAAAAAATAAAATATAAAAAAAAAACTTGCTTAATAAATGCTTATAAATAAAAAATAACAAAAATGGTCATAAACACTGGCTGGCCACAGGTTGCCTACGACTGCTTTTAATGCTCATAAAAATTGTATTATAATTTTTAATAATTTAGAGGAGCATAATGGGAAATATGGGCAACCGGAGGCAACCGGAGGCAACCGGGCTTGGAGCTGGGGGTTAAGGATTGGGGATTACCCTCCAGCAACAGCAACTAGCTAACTATCATGTATCCTGGCCGCGGTCGTACACGCACCCAGACCCAGACCCAGATCCGTTTCCATGGCCAGCACGCACACACACACACACACATACACGCGTGGCAAAGTGCAAACGCCGTAAATCATGTTCCTGGTAAACAAGCAAAAAAAATACTAAGAAAAAAGAACGCAACAGAAAAAAAAAACAAAATAACACACACACACACACACACACACACACACACACACACACAAACACACACACACCCACAGAAAAAACACTGCGTGGCAAGCAGCAAGTAGCAAGTAGCGCAAATGAAACCAAGCCCAGGGCCAAAATGGCCAGGCATTCAAGGTGGGATAGCAGTGAGGAGTATAGAATTTTGACAAGATTGCGGGCAGTGGGAGGGGGGGGGGGTGGGGTGAGATGTGTTCACATTACTTTCTGTTCAGGTGCAACGCGTTTCGGGCGCGACTCTCGCTGCGAGAGCAGGCGATAACTTGATGAAATCGTTAGACGAGTCAGTTAACGCCAACAGCAACAACAGCAGCCACAGTGCAACATATGGTGTCGGGGTGAATGGGCATTGGGTTGATGTGTTGTGGTAACTAAACCAAGCCATAGAAAATAATGACAAAAACAAAAAAGTTACCTTGTTCCAGAGTGCCACATTGGATTACCGCACCTGAACTAAATATGCCATAGAAACTGAAAATTTACTTAAATTTATCGTTAGTAATTCCAATGCGGGAGATTGGGGAGCTTCATGCAGTGTGACCTAGACCCAAATCTATTGTGGCCCCCCCCCCCCATTAAAAGAATATATATCGAGCTATAAGCATATCAGTCCAAATTCCTGCACGAATTCAAACATCTCTCTGAAGAAACCCCCATAAAGTGCTCTGAGGCAGATTCATCTACTGATTATGCCTAGTTAAGCTGGATGATCATATCTCTGTCGAAAATGTCTTTCAATAATAATATAATTCCAATTTTACAGGCTATAAATATTTAAATACAAACTTTTTTTTTTACTAAAAGTCATTTTTGGCAAAGTAAACAAGTAACAAATCTATAATTACTAAAATGTATGTATTATATAGTAAATGTGAATTGCGTCTTGCACTTCGATATGTACCGATACATATCGATAATCGCGAATCGTATACATTTTTCGATCATTTTTTATATTAACTTGCAAATCTGAAAACAAAAATGGACTTTTCTAGTCTTTGAAATAAAACAGAAATGGCTAGATCGGCTCGTCTGATTAACTTGATTAAGAATATATATATAATATATATATATATATCTGCTACGCAGCGCATTTTTTTAGGAACAAGCAATTTGAACATTTATTGAATTCCAACTCTTAGAAATGGCTAAAAATGTTTAACAAATATCTGAATGAGTTAATGAGGTTTACTCAAGTTTGCACTAATATGCCCCATAAGCACCAAAATCAAGGGTATTCAAAGTGCGTTGAGTTAGAAATCACTTTTGGATATTTGGCACTTTATTAGCGATTCAAGAAATTTAAAGACGCAGAAACAAATGTTTTCTTCGCACTTAATTTGCATAACATAAAAAAACACAAATTCCAAGGTCAAGTCACACACATGTTTGCTTGCATGCTTGTGTGTGTGTGGAAGCACATTGTAAGAATAGGCGAGAAGCGAGAAGCGAAATGCGAAAGGCAAAAAGCGAAAGCGCGCTTGAAATATGTTTCAACTTCACAGCTGCAGTTACAGTTAGAATTACAGTTACAGTTGCTGTTCAAGTTATGCCTACATGCAGTTGATTGCTTTGCTGACATTCACACACTCACACACACACACACATCAACACACACTCACACCAACACACACTTTCACACGTGGCGCAGTACGAAGCTTGTGCAGTGATTTTTTTTTTTTTTGCTGTGCACCTTCTATTTTTTTTTTGTATGTGTGCTGTTGGTTTAGGCGGCGTTTGCTTGTATTGGTGTTTTGTTTGCGAATGCGATTGTACATGTGTTTGTGCATGTGTTTTAATATGTGTTCACATATATGTTCGAATATGTGTTTGTGTTTGTCGTTGCTTTTCGCAATTTGCACTCGCTTTTTTTTTGTCTCGCGTCCTTTTCATTTGGTTAAACTTGACCCACAAAACGGGATGCCTAAAAATATGCAACGAATTATTTTCGCATTTATTTTTTGTGTACTTCCATTACGTCTTCGGATTTTCTTCTATATATTTTGCCCGCATACAATCAAATATTTAATGCAAATATAATTGCATTTGCTGGCACAGAATTCGATGAAGAAAGAGACAAAAAGAGAGGAAGATGCTGAATGGGAAGAAAAATGCGAAGGGGAAAATTTAAAAATGTTGCTTAGCAAAAAACGATGAGTGCTTTAACTGCTTGCTACACTGCTTGAACTGTTTGTGAAAATTGATTAATATAACAGTTGGCAGTGCAACAGTGTTTTGGTTTGTGTATGTGCTAAATACAACTTCGACATGGTCACTGCCTGCAAACAAGCAGTTTGAAAACCAATTGTACTACAAGCAGTACACTGCTTTCCTATTATAACCGTTAGCATAGCCACAAACCCCAAACAATTGTGAATGCAATATTTAAAAACTGAATTCCAAATGCAAAAAATTTAAATTGCAACAAAAATTAAATAAATATTAAATCAATTTATCTTGCAGCTCGATTAAGCTAGAAAGAAGCTGAAGACGATGGCCAGTTGGCAGCAGATGCAGCTGTCACTGCTCTTGCTGCTCCTACTAATTCAGCCCCAGCTCAGCCTTGCCAAGTCGAAGAACAAAAACAAATCCAATCAGAATACGCATTACGCCGGCAGCGACGTCAGCAGCGATGAGAACAACAACAACAACAAGAACAGCAACAACAACAACAGCAAGGGATCCACAAAGGGCCACAATGGGGCCTTGCAACACTTTGCCATGGAGCCGCAGGATCAGACAGCTGTCGTTGGCTCCCGGGTGACGCTGCCCTGCCGCGTCATGCAGAAAATAGGCACCTTGCAATGGACGAAGGATGACTTTGGTCTTGGCCAGCATCGCAATCTGAGCGGATTTGAGAGGTACTCGATGGTGGGCAGCGATGAGGAGGGCGACTTCTCGCTGGACATCGACCCGCTGATGCTCGACGACGATGCCAAGTATCAGTGCCAGGTGGGACCGGGGCCGCAGGGAGAGGCGGGCATCCGTTCACGTTTTGCCAATCTGACGGTGCTGGTGCCGCCGGAGTCACCCAAAATACTGCAGGGTGACTTTCTGGTGACCACCGAGGATCGCGAAATTGAGCTCGAGTGCGTCTCGGTTGGCGGCAAACCAGCCGCTGAAATCACCTGGATCGATGGGCACGGCAATGTGCTGACGGCGGAGAGCTTCTTTGAGCCGCTCTCCGATTCGCGTCGCACCACCACCAAGTCGGTGCTGAAGCTGGCGCCCAAGAAGCGCTACCACAACACGACGGTCACGTGCCAGGCCCAAAATACTGCCGATCGCACCTATCGCTCCGCCAAGGTGCTGCTCGAGGTGAAGTACGCACCCAAAGTGTCCGTCTCGGTGGTGGGCGGCGCCATCTCCCCAGGCGGTCGCATTCCCGAGGGCGGCGAGGTCACGCTCAGCTGCCAGGCGGACGCGAATCCGCCCGAGGTCAACTATCGCTGGTTCATCAAAGATGAGCTGATGCAAGGTGACTTCACAACCAAGCTGGTAAGTGAAATTTCCCAATAGTTACCCCTCCCCCCCCCCCTCCAGAAATCCTCCAGCAATTCTATAAATATATATAAATAAAAAACAAAAATCAAACTTTTTAAATACCAAAATAAATGCAAAAATATAAAAAAAAAAAAAAAATTTGTATCTAGTGTTTTAAAGGGCAGAACTTTAGAATTATTTCACTATTATTATAATAATAAATTTACATAATAATTTAATAAAAATAATTACTTTTTATTTGTAATTTAATTTCGACAGTTGTCCCAAATTTGCATAATTTCTGGTCATGTTTTAGCCATAATACTTTGACGATTTTATGTAGATGTTATTGGACAATAACAGTTATTGTTGTATTATACATTTATTGTATTTTACAGTTGTGTATATAGATATAGGTTTATATTCAACTGAGCCGATTTTCAAATTTCAAATAAAAGTTCTGTTTTTTGATATATTAAAACAAAACATAAATTAAGTTCAAGTTTATTTATCCAAAAACAAGTTTGTTCTTGGAATATTTGCATATATTTTTATATATTTTTTATTTATATATATATATATATATTTACCGTTAGCTGATCACTTTCAGTTGTGAAGCACACAAATTGATATCAAGTTCAACTCAAACAGAGCCGCTGACTCCAAGTATATCTCTTCATTAACCCATTCTTCTCCCCCTTCTTCTTCTTCTTCTTCTTCTTCTTCTTCTTGGTCGTTTGACAGATCATTCACAATGTGACCCGGAAATATCACGGTGCGATTGTCAAGTGTGAAGTGGGAAATGCCGTCGGCAAAAGCGAGGAGAGCGAAACGCTGGACATAAGCTGTAAGTGGCACAATTGTGGGGCAGCTCTCGCAAAATGTGGTAGTAGCAACTAATCGTTATCGAATCCTTTTTTTTTTTTGGCATGCAGTTGGACCCGTCTTTCGCAAGCGTCCGGCCAGCCAGGAGGCGGACATTGGATCCACTGTCACCATGCGCTGTGAGGTGGGCGGCAATCCGGCGCCGGAAATTGAATGGATCAATGAGAACTCCGATCAGGTAAGAGGCAAAGGAAACCAATTGGTCATCTGATAACAGGTGCCACAGAATCGTATATTACAAACCGATAACCGATAATCGATAAACGATAAACGATGGCGGCAACATTAGATCAAATCGTTATGCTAATCTAACTCTTTCTCTCTCTCTCTCTCTCTCTCTCTCTTTCTCTCTCTCTCTCTCTCTCTGTCTCTCTCTCTCTGTCTCTCTGTCTCTCTCTCAGGTTGTTGGCCGTGGCGCAGAGCTGAAACTGAAAGTAACAACGGAAACAGCTGGACGATACTTCTGCAAGGCGACTGTCAGTGGATTTCCGGAGATCGGAGCGGAGGCAACGGTTTATGTGAATCGTGCCCCAATCATCACGTCGCACAAGGTGCAATACGGCGACGTGGGCAGACGAACCAAAGTGGATTGTCTGGCGTTTAGCATACCAAAAGCGGAGCTGATTCAGTGGTCGTTTGAGGGCAAGGTGATTAACATGACCAGCGCGGATCCGGACATCTACATATTCGAGGAGCACCATCTGCCGGAGGGCGTCCGAGCAGCACTCATCATCCGGGAGAGCAACACCAGACATTTTGGTCAATACAATTGCACTGTGATCAATTCGTATGGCGAAGATTCGCTGATGATTGAGCTGCAGAAGGAGCCGACCGGTGTGTCCATAATGCAGGTCATAATTTTCGCCTCCTTGGTGGTGGCCACCATGCTGACGGTGATGACGATGGGCATCGTCTATCGGACGAAGCGCCGCAACAAGAAACCGATGCCCGCCGATGTTATACCGGAGGCGTCTCGGGGCGGCGACAAGCTGAACGATCTGAAGAGCGAACTGCGCTCCATGGCGTACGATGTGGAATATTCGGAGGCGGCCAGCGATGGGCTGGCCATCAATCTTACACAGACGCCCATGCCGGACGTGCAGATGAAGGGCGCCACACTGGGCGTGCCCCTTGCCGGACCCGTCAACTTCGATGAGCGCTTCTCCGGCGACTACGGCGAACGCTACAATCGCCCAAGCCACACGAAGACCGCCAAGAGTCACAGCAGCAAGGATCAGGCCTACAAGGAGACCACCAGCAATGGCTATGCTCCTTACTTTGAGTACGCCCTCGACTACAGTCCGCCCGGTGATGGTGGCAAGCCAAAGGGTGCCACTATCGGTGGTGCCACAATCAGTGGTGCGGCCAATGCCAATGTCGCTGGTGTTGTTGGTGGCGCTACTGGTGTTGGCATCAACTCGGCCACGTTGCCACATAACAATGGGCCGACGGCTGGCAAGTCTGTGGGCGTGGCACACAGCAGTGGTGCCAGCCTGCCCCGCAATCAGCGCCACGAGCTGCACCACCACAGCCACAAACAGCAACAGCAGCAACTAAAGAAGCCACAGACGCCCCAAACCAACGGATTTCTGGGTAAGTTAATCTCCCCCAAAAACAGGCCGATCATCGACAGAATGAAATATGTATCAATAATTCCCCTCGTCGATATCAGATTCCAAGTTTCCAGACGAAAAATGAAATTGCTTCGTTTTTTTTTTTGTATTTTATCAAATTAAATTAAGTTCAGCAAATTTGAGTTAACTTAAAATCACAACAACAAACTTGACTCAAGATTGTTGCTTTTTTAGCCACAAATATATTCTTGGTATCAACATTTTTTTTTTCCAACTTTTTAAACGTTTTCCACTTGAATCAAGCATAAAATTTTTTTGTTATAAATTTTTATTTTAGTTCACTTATAATTTTATTTGTTGTTGTTTTTGCTGTTGCTTTTTTAGCAAATCAGTTAATTTTTATATATCTTTTTATTTTGCTACAGATAATATAAAAGTTGGAATCCAGTTGGAATCAGATCCCTTTAAAATATAACTTTTAACTAAAAAAATTGAACGAACTATGAATTATTGCATGTAAAACTTTGTAATTTAATAAGATATGCAAAACATATATATATATATGTATATATATATATATATATTTATATATATAGAAATAATCATTGGGTTTTATTGAATTAATTTCTCAATTTATCAGAGATCTGCAAGAGTGGAGAGTAATCCTCCAAAAGGTGTTCTTTTTCAAGCTGCTTAGTTTTCAAATAATTCGAAAATAATAATTTATCTGTTGTACAGTTGAATAATAAAAGAGTTGCATTTGTTTTTTTAAGTGTATATAAAATATGTAAATGATTTAATATATTAATTTATAATCAAATAAATTTTCTGTCTCATTTCAGGTCAACCACTGCTGCAGAATGTGATCGATAGTCGGTTCAGTGCCATCTATGGCAATCCGTATTTGCGCACAAATTCATCCATATTGCCACCGCTGCCACCGCCGAGCACCGCCAATCCGGCGGCAACTCCCGCCCCACCACCCTACCACTCGACACGGCATGCCCACAACAATGGCGGGCTAAAGCATTTTGGTGGCGTCGGATATGGGGCAACGGCCAGCATTAACCATGCTGGCGGAGCAGGTGGTGCTGGGGGCAGCGTTGGCGGCGGACCGGGCAGTGTCAGCGGGAGCAGCTCCAATTTGACAGCAAGCAGCAATACTTTGGCGGCCACGCCCCTCGCTCAGCCGCCCATTGGCATTGCTGGTGGTGTTGGTGGCGGCGTTGGCGTTGGCGTTGGCGCCGGCGTTGGTGTGGCAGTGGCACAATTGGGCGCCCAGAGTCCCTCCGGGCAGTTCATATTGCCCACCAACAATAAAGGCGTCACACAAAAGGGTCCTTTGGCAACACACGTCTAATTGGCAACTGGAGCCGAAGCTGGAGCCAAAGCTGGTGCCGAAGCTGGAGCGGAATCGCAGCTAAATTATGTGTGTTAGCATATTTATTCAAATTGTATTCGTAATTGTAATTGTTTAGATTCTAGAAAACTACACATATTTAAAAAAAAAAAAAAATAACAAAAACTGCATGTGAATGTAATTTTTTTTTTTCGAAATGATTTCGATCATATATATAAAAAAAAAAAACCGTATTGTGATTTATAGCGTTAATTATTTTATGACAAAACTTGATAAACAAAACAAAAAAAAATCAGAAAAACTAAGATAAATAATAATAAAACATATATATATATATATATATATATATATGTATGTAAATCTAGTTAAAATTTTAAATTAAGTTTATTGTTGGCTTCGGGTTTTAATCGAGCGCTAAAAATAAAAAAAAAAAAAAAAGGAAAGAAAATTTAAAAACCATATACATATTTATCAATTAACTGAACGTATCAAAGAAAACACACATCTTAAAAAAATTAATATTTACAGCGAGCTAAACAAAAACAACACACAAAATTTGCTAACTTTTCCCAGAACAAAAAAAAAAACAAAAACAAAAACTAAGAAAAAATATATCACCAAAAAAAGAAAAGTAATTAAAAATTAACTTAACAAAAAATGCCTGTAGTTAGTTTCAAGTAAAAACAAAAAATCGCCGCAGATGCAAACATTTTCTAAGCCAAAATTTATTCAATTTTTTATGCTTAAATCCAAATGCAAAACGGACTAAAGCGAATGCTAGAAAATATTTATGCATATATATATAAATGAATCCGATCAAGTGGTTGGCCGACTTTTTAACCAACTATTTCATATATATTAGCTATACATATATATATATGTATATATATATATATATATATATATATTTATAACTAAGGCCCATTGACCTAAAGACAAAACACACCTATATACACCCACATACTTATTTTTTAAGCTAATTTAAAAATAAAAAAAAAAACACACACACACACAAACGAAAAAAAGAAAAATTTAAAAAAATTAAAATTATATAGATTAAAATATAATGTTTTTAAATGTATAACTAACTATTAGTGCCGCCCACATATCATAAACAAAGCAAAACTGCATGTATATCCATATGTATGTATGTACATACATATATATATATATATATAAATATATATATATATATAGAGATGTATGTATGTACATCCCTAGGGCCAGCTTGATCGGATTGCTAGATAAGAAGCACAGCATCAATGTGAAATCATCTTTATTTTAGTAAATAAGTCACACAACTTTACATTAATTACAAAGTATTCGAGTGTAAAAATAAAAATAAAATTAATTAACACACATTTTAAAAGAAAATAAATATATTTATATATATCTATAGGTGTATGTATATTGCTCGTATATATGTAGCGCATATATATGTATGTGTATGTTAGCCGGCTGGCTTAACGCTTCACTTAATTTACTATATAGATGTAATTAATTAAAAATTATAATTATACTTATAGATATACATATACAGCTATACATATATGAAGTGTAATACACTGGAAAGTTTTTTTTTTTTTTGTCTACATAGTAAAAGAATACATATGAAATATATATAATAAGACATAAGAAAACAATTATTTAAAACGTAAACTAAAAAAAAACGATTACGTTAAACAAAGCTTAGAAAAATTTGTAAAACACATTTGAAAAATCTACCAAAAATGAATTTAATAAAAGAAAAAAAAAAAAAACAATTATAAAATTTAAAAAAAAAAAAGGAGAAGAAAACCAACAACTGAAACGATTGTAAAACCAGAAAGCGAAAAATTTTAATATCGAAATGCTGCCTTATGATTCCTTGTGAAATTAGTTGGGTTCTTAAATGTGCATGTGCATTTGGGCCAACATTATATAATTAAAATGTTTTTTTTTATTTTTTTTTTTATTTTAATACGAGTACATATGTATGTGTAGTTTATGTAAATCGCTTTAGACGTTTTCTGTTGACATTTGTAAACTAGATGATTTGGTTTTTTTTATGCTATTTGCAGAGCTTTTACGTGAGTTAATAAGAAAGTCATTCAAATAAAAATCGAGCTAGAAGATAACGATACGTTTTTGGTAAAATGACAAACGATTCAATTCAAAGTTCAATTAAACGCAAAAAAAAAGAAGTAATACAAATAATATAATAATAGAAAAACCAAGAAACATCCTATTAAGCCAAGTAAATATGATAAATATACATAAAATGTGAAAAGCATGTGCAAAACGAAAGCAAGAATACAGCAAATAGCAAATGATGAGAATGAAGCAAGCGGAAAGACGTGAACGAAGAAGAAGAAGAAGAAGAAGAAATAAAAAATAAAAAAGAACTAAGCAAAGTGTGAAATTAATTAAATGTAATATGGAGATTAATTCAATTAAAACTTAAGTCAAAGAAAAACTCAAATTAGTTGAAATAAAAGTCTAAAATGAAACCAAAATTATAATATAGTTTTCCTGGGGAAGGGATAGTATGCAATTAATTTATTCTTGCTCTCGAAGGATTCGAGCTATTAGTCCATCATTAACGTTAGAAATCAGTCTAAAAGTTACAGTTTTTAAGTGGCTTTCTTAATTATATTGGATATTTATTGAACATTGCTTGAATTGCGAATCCGATTTCGCCGGAAATCTGTTAACCTTATCGAACGCCAATGCAAACGATATGCAATTTCACTTTTACAGCAGGACGCAACTTGTTATCGACTTATCGATGGCAATGGTCGGCAAAAGCAACCTGACTACGAAAGACGAATGCCAGAGCAATAAAGAAAAAACAAGTATTTAATTTTTGCAGCCATTTTGAAATTGAAAAGCAATAACGACAGAGCAGCAATAGCAACAGCAAAAGCAGCAACAAAAATGCAATGAGAGAGCACACGTTGCGGAGAGCGATCAGCGCTCTTGCAAGGAGCACTCACAAGTATGGAGTTCAACTCGCTCAGTTGGTAAAGCATGTTAACTTCTAGGCTTATGCTGAGAGTTAAGTGTGTATTTATTAACTTATATAAAATAAATATTTTTAAAAACTATACATAATGAAAATATAGGCACCATATTCTAGATACAAAAATGGATACAGATAAAAATAGCCTCGATTCCAGGCAGCACATTTGCTTACTGTTTTGTGCGAGAGGCGAGTGGCGAGCAGAGAGCGTGCAAGCCACTCTGTTACTCTCAATTACTCGCTCTATATTTTTATCTCTCTCTCGGCAACAGTCCGGTTTGCAACGGATCTTCGCTCACTGCGGAGCGTAAGCGAAAGAGAGCAAGAGCGCAAGAGAGCCGGTCGTTGTCGCTGTCTTTTTCGGGGGTTCAAACAAGCGGCGCTCGTGAGCGCGGCTCAAAGTGTTGCGAGTCGTAAGACGAAACGGATATCGAGGCGGACAGTCTGCAGTAGTTAACAATTGCAATTGCATGGGATTTCAATTAAATGCTATTTTGTTTTTTTTTTGAGTGCCTCCTCTCAATTGTGTGTTTGTGTGTGTCTGTGTGTTGGTCTCTCTCTGTGTGAAGTGCAAAAGCAACGCAAATTTAACTCGCAACGCAGGCAAAAAAAAAGAAACGAAAACAACTGCAACAAAAGCACGAGAGCAATTCGAAGAGGCAACAACAATATGGCGCTTAATGCCGCCGCATGCAAAAATTGCAGTATGCTGCGACTGCGGCGTATTAAATAAATAAAGCTATCGCTATTGTTGTCCCAGTCCAAAAAAATATTCAATATTGTTTTTTTTTATTGTTTGTTGTTTCACCCCACCTGGTGGTATCTCTGTGCCTGTGCATCCGTGTGAGATCAATAAATCAAAGCAAAAAGGAAAATAAGCCAAAATAAAAGCACAGCAGAAACCACAACGCGCGGGTCAGTGTGTGCGTGTTTATGTGTGCCCTCGTGTATGAGAAGGAAGCAAAGCGTCTTTGTATTTACCTTTGGTCTCGTTGAGTTCAAAGTTTGTTGCGGTTGCGCGTGGAAATGTCGCCGTTTTCCGCGTCGGCGTCAGCGTCGCTGCATACAAAAAACGGCAACGCGCGGCACTTAATTGTTCTACTCGGCTGCAAAATACATAACACATAATAATATAAACAGCAAAAAACGAAAAAATTTAAATAAAATAAACCCCAGTCAAAGTGAGACAACAACATCAACAAAAACTGCACACGAAAATTACTACACATACAGCAGCAACAAAAACAACAACAACAGAGAGAAAAAATAGAAACTTAATAGAAGCATAAATCGCAATTCTTAAACTGGATTACAATGCAGTTGCAGCGCAGCAGACATCGCTGTCGCGCACACACAATTTGGATTAACGAAATGCTAGCGGGCGTCGCGCTGCTGCTGTCGCTGCTGGCGCTAGCTAATTTCAGCAGCGCCCATGCAACGGGTAAGTGTAAAGATTGACACAAAACTCCACAAAAAAAAAAACAAGTCAAAAACAAAAAGCAAAGAATAATGAGAAAAATAATACCACAATATTTTTGCATGCATTTTGATTGAGTCTGCATTTTCGTGTTCTGACTCGTTTCCCTTTCTATTTGTCTCCTCTCTTCCTTTTCGCCACGTTATTCGTGATATTCGTTGTTTTGCGCGCTCCTTTCTGCCTGTTAGTTCGCCAGCTCGCCAGTTCGGACAGGTGGTCGCTCGCTCTCTCCCTCTCCCATAGTTCGCTCTGCTCTCTGTCGTTCTGTGCTTTGAGCTCTGTGCTCACTCGCTCTCCGTTTTGGTACCAATCTGATTTCTGCCTGCCTTGCTGCTGCGCACCTTTAACCGACGGCTCACAAGGCAGTCGCAGCCTTTCGATTCATACCATTTGGTTACACTGTTTGTGTATACACATACATATATTTGTATGCTGATATGCCAGTTGACACTGTTATACATGCGCTCGCATATTTCTTTTGTAAACTTCCTGTGTGTTGTCTCCCCCTCCCCCAACCCACCGCCTCTCGGCCCTATAATAATTAGGATCACTTGTCAAACTTTTGTTCCCCACTATTTACACAGACACACCGAAGACACACACAACAAGCCGAAGAGCCTGAGTCTTTTAGACCTTAACTGGCCAAAAGACAAAAAAACAGAAAGTATTTGCATATGGGCTCAGCTCTTGTCTAATCATTGTGTCAACAGTTTCGCGGCTCCGTTTCTTTTCCCTTACATGTACGTTTAGGTGTAGGTGTTGCTGTTGATGTTAGTCTGTATTCACATTGCCTTAACATTTTTCAAGTTTCTAGGAATTGAAAATAATAAAGAAGAACGTGTTTTTTTTATTATTTTTTTTATCAGGAACCCATTAGGTTACTTGTAAAAATGTACTGCTCTCTGAAATATTTTTGTTCAAACAGTCTATTTATTAGTCAAAAGTTACAGTATAAATATTCAGATTAAATCCAAAGCAACTTGCTACAAACGAAACAATTGAAATATATCTACATTTGTGAATTAGTTTCAATAGTCAAGAAATTGAAATACAATACTAGAGAGTAGTCCAACACTATATTCGGAGGAGTTAAAACATATATATGTTTAACTCTTGTATCTTGGTCCTGCTGATAGCCTTTAAGTAGAATTTCTGATCATAAATTCGCTTAAAATCAAGTTTCAACAAACTATTAATTTATATAATTTTCATTAAGGAACTAAATTATTAAATTTTATATAAATTGAATGCCAGTTCCGAAAATAATTAACTTAAATAGCTTGCCTCCCATTGAGTAAGAAGTATTTTACTCTATGCTCGATATGCATTCGTTGTATATTCCATATGCCGCTTGACTGCCTGCTGCGGATAATTAAGGATAGATCTAACGGTCTCCGCATATGCGTGACTTCCAATCATTTTGCAAGAGAGCTGAAAAAGTCAAGAATTTATATTTTCGGGTATGCACAGGACAAGAGGACAAGCACAGGCACGTAGAGGAGAGAGAGAGAGAGAGAGAGAGAGTAGAGTAGTCGAAGCAGAGAAAGAGCAAACGGCGATGAGTAGCAAACAGCACAAGCAGACAGGAAATACTCATGCATGGCAGGGGCATAGACAGAGACCAGGCTAAAACTGCAGGCACAGCGAGAATGCGCGACATTGAAACAACAACAACAACAACAATAACGACAAATACAAGCAGTACAAATAAAAGAGAACTCCTCGAGAACTTGTTTTCAGCCTAGGTAGAGAGGTAGATATAACACACACACACACACACACACACACACACACACACACATGTTAGTGCATGTATGCTTTAGCTGGGTCTTCTCTCTCTCTTTCTCACTCTCTCCCTTTCTGTGTCTGTTTGTGGTGCTGTCGTTGTTGTTCATTCGCTATGACCTTATCCGTAATTTGATCCGAGTGCAAACAGTGAAAAGGACGCGCCTGTGCAATATGCTTAGGGGTTGCACTCCTGCCGACTGAATTCCCGAGTCCCTTTCGCCTTGCTGCTGACAGCAGCTGTCGCTTTTTCTTCTTCGTCTTCTTCTACTTCCTCTTTCTCTTCTCTTCTTGTTGCGGTAATTCAGTAATGTGTAAAAAGGTGGTTCGGTGGTTGATCATGCTGCTGATGCTAAAAAAAAAACCGTTACGTCTCTTTACTGCCCCTGGGCTCCACATAAGTGAGAGGGGAGCAGGAATGCATCTCCCCTGCTGCAGCTGCAATCTCAACTCTCACTAGAATCCTCCGTCCAACTAACATATACCCAGCTCTAAAGTATATAAAAAAAAAAAATACCTAAACTACTGAAATTTATTGAATTATCATGCAACACTCGTATCCAACCGTCCGATTGGTTTCTTACAGACCCCAAATCCCCAATGACCCTGCTCTTTTAGTACTGACCATAAATTTAAGGTACAGAGTATAAGAGGAGTACTTTGATCAGGTCGCGACTCAATGCCAGGGTGTAAATTATGAAAATGCATTAAAAATGGTTTTTGTTTTCTACTTAAATGTCAATACATGTTTATGTATACATGCAAAAACTAACAAATATATGTATATGTAAACTGAATGGGAAAGTTGAGTCGGGGCTTTGTTTTTCCCAAGCTATTGCTCCTCTGCTGCTGGCTCTCGGCCATCCCATTGCAACTCCCTATTTTTTTTTTCTTCTTTTTTGTTTAGCAGCGCTAATTTGTCGCGACATTTAATGGGCCTGCCTTAATGGAGAGCGCAGCTAATATGCCAAATGTAAAAGTTAGTCAATATATCAACACAAGCAGAGTTAAGCTTGAATGGGGTATTACAATATTATATAGATGCAGATGAAACGAGCTTAGGAAGCAGACCTAAGAGCAACATCAATAATAAACATGACGTTAAATAAAAACGTTGATGTTGTCTTTATTACCAGTGTTGTTAAACACACAACATGATCACAATTTTTGCTGTATTAATATTCTTTATCATATATCCATAGAATAGTAAAGTTGAAAAACATCGCAGATTAGCTTATCAAACTTAAAATCCATCCGAATTCTAACCCATAGAGTTTGACCCGAAAAGAGTAGAGAAAATAAAGATAAGTTCCGTATTTTATATTTATCAATAAGAAGAGAAAACAGGCTGACATCTGGTGTGGTTATCGTGAAATGAAGTAGCTAAATATTAATGGGGCAAAAGTGAAGTAAGTATTTGAAAGCTGTGGTAAATGTGTTAAGGCCAACGCGTTCAGTTAATTTGTCAATTTGTCGGCAAATTCGTAAAGTGTCTGCAGGCGATAAATGTCGAAATGTGTGAAAGTCCTACTGAAGTTGTGTTCTCCTTATGGACACCCCAAGTCGCAGGCTCAACGTGCGCATATGCATACATGCGGAGATTGGGGGTTCGGGATACTTATCGCCCATTTGCTGTCAAATTTATTAATTATTTAATGCCGCCTTTTGGCCAACTTTCTCAGCACTTAAGCAATTGGTAACTTAACACTTAATTAAAAACATATATATATAAAAAAAAAAACGCATCGTCTGCTAATTTTCGGATGCGTAAAACAAATACGTGCAGCCGAGAATGAAAAGAAGGTAACATAAGAAAGCAGATACGAGCGAGAAAAAAAAGGCAAATCTCAAAAATGCAGCAGTTGGTCGAAACCAAAAAGAAGACAAGCCAAATATAAACACATGTTCGGAATGCCGTATTTTAAATACCCTTCAGATCTGAAATGCTTCTTTGTTTGCAAGTTTATTGTGGTAATTTATTGAAATTTAAAATCTCTGTTGTATTTTCAAGATATCATGCAAAGGAGAAATGGACTTTAAACTTTTCATACTGTTCAAGAATAGCAGTTTGAATTTGAATATTTGATAAGAATAATTTTAAGTGAACTGTTTTGAATTTAATTTCCTCAAATTGACCAATCTTATTTCGTTCTCAATGCCCAATAAACAAGGCAAGGGTATCGAAATGAGCAAAAACCCGTTTGCAGGCCCGCTGCTTGCATATTGATCTGCCACTCTGTTACTTGATACCATCTTAAGAGAGAGAAGATGATCATTATCAACATCCTCATCATCATCATCATCATCGAGCTGTTGTTGCTCAAGTTGCAGAGCAGTTCCGTTTAGCAGGCGATCCTGTTTTTATTTTCGAAAAAAAGTATGACATAGAGAGAGAGGGAGATTTAGAGAGACAGAGAGACTACTAAAGTTTTTTTTTCCTTTAATATTTTTTTTATTTATTTTTTTTGGGCAATCAGGTAGAATTTTGCTGAGCTCCGGAAATCACAGACACTGTAAAATATTGTCGCTGCTTTGGCTTTCCCATAGGCCATGATGGTCTAAAAGCTGAAGACTCGATTGGACATATTGGACATTGCATAAACATGACTCTTTCTGTCATTGTTCCCATCATCATCATCATCAGCGGCAGCAGCAACGACAAAAACAACAGCAGCAGCAGCATCAAAGTTAAAGTTGCCTTGGCCATAGATGAGTTGGCCCGAACAACTTTCCAAGGCGGCTGCTGGGAAAATGCCTCAAATGGTTAGACAAAACTGTTTGGCATCAATTGTTGGCTCTCTTAACTCTCGGCGGCTGTGGCTGCGGCTGCTGCTGCATGCTTGCCACTGCTGCCCTGCTCAATTTGGCTTAAACTAATTATAAAAGCAGCCAGTTAGTTGTTTAGTTGGGCTTAAAGCGTAATTAAATCTCAAGAAAAGGAAAAAAAAAAAAAATCAACGATTAGGCCAAAGCAGTTGCAGTCTGTTTATTGACTTTTAATGATGGCCAGGCGAATTAGTGCCCCATCGCTTGCCTCCTCAACTCTCTCCCCACACCACTCACTCCAATCCCCAGTTGCCCCCCGGTTAGCCAACAACAACTTGGTCTTCTACTTCTTGCTGCCTGTTTAATGAGTTTTCTTTATGGCCAGGGCGCAGCACACACACACACACACACACACACACGCGAACACATAATAAAGACACATACAGATACACACAAACACACATTGAACACACACACACAACAACATTTGTTCTGCCTGCTACGCACTGACCGAACAAGTTTTTAGTTTTTTTTTTTTCTTCCTCTTCTTTGAGTCTCGTTTTTTTTTTTATGTTGTCTGCTTTGTGTGTCTTATTCTTATAACCTAACCACTTCATGGCTTGGGCCCGGCTTGGGCTTGGGTCCAAAAAGGCTGACAACCTCGAGAACAAACGAACGGGGCAAAATTCATCGCTCTCAGTTCAGTTCAGTTCAGTTCAGCTCAGCTCAGCTCAACAACAATTTTTTTTTCTTTTATAGATATTACCCAAAGTGTCTTGTGTCTCGAGTCTTGGCCAGGGCCAGACCAGGCCAGGCCAGGCCCATGGGGTTTGCGTTGCACGCGATGTTAGAGCGAGATGGCAAGCAAAGCGCAGCATAACTGTTGCCTAGCTATCTATTTCGGTTACTCTCGCACACAAGTTTCGACTCCATCCGTGTTGGACATGGAAATTCTTTCTAAGCTCTAACCAACATACAACAGAATGTGGCCAAAGCAGAAAGTCAACGTGCCAGGCGCTCTCTCCAGCACCTCACTGTGTATGTATGTGTGCAATGACAATCATCGTTACACATACAAATACATATACATATATATATTTATATATATATATATACTTGAACGATCGATGCAGCGCATATTGCATAGAAACCAGTAGGCAACGATTTGGTTTTCGGGTGTCTAAAGACGCATTCGATTCGAAGTAGACCAGCCCAAGATAAGCTGATACAGCCAGACACACTCAGATATACACCCGAACATTAGATAAACAATGTGCAGATTGCCGTCGAGCAGATAAAATATATATGCAAGCTGCATTGGAATTCGATCGATATCGGGCTCTGTAATATGATCAGATGTACATCTCAAATAAACCACATTATGTAATTACATATGATCAATATAGTTTATAACTCTAAATTGAATTTGAGATACCGGAAATAGATTGAAAACATTAAAAATAAAAATTAATTCTGTAGTCAAGAAATAAAGTGATATCAATTGGCATTTGTTCAATTATAACCCATATGGAAAAATTGGTTATTTATATACTATATATATAAATATATACTTTTTCACAAGAGCATTCTACCAATTTTTACATTATTAACGTGTATGCTTTAAAATCTAAAAGTTGATTAATGACATTCTACAAAATCAAGTTAATAAAACTTAAGGACAATTATTTATTGTGCTTAGGAAAAAGCAAATACAAATACAAATGTGTATATATATTTATAACGATCTCTACATATAAAGCCCATCCAAGCTTATTTTAATACAAAGTCTCACTTTGAGTATCTTTTGAATTCAGGTTTTTAAGGGGCAAGTGAGAGGCAAGAAATGCATTCAAAACGCAGCTGTTCAACACGCTGTGATGATGTCCAACACGCTGAATGCGCTTATTTAAAAATCAAACAAAACTCTGATTTGCATTTTGAATGACAGTTAATGGCTAACAGAAGGCACTTCGATCACTTAGCAAGTTGCTGTCAAACTCTCTTTCTCTCTCTCTCTCTCTCTCTCTCGCTCTCTCGCTCTCTCGCTCTCTCTCTCTATTGCTCTGGCGCTCACGCCAAGTCTTTCTTTTTGAGGGCAAGTTACAGGTGGCGCCACAGCAATGCCAACTTTTGTGCTTTAAATCTGGTTTTCGACAATTAGTAAAGACTTCAAATACAAAGGAACCAATTCTGTATATACTCTACGAAAATGTGCGATTGACTATGACAAATACCCTTCCAGTAAACCAGCTCAATTCTCATTTTGAATTATGCAGGCGTCTGACTAACTTTATAATACCTTGTTTGTTGAGACTTTAGTGCGTACAGGGTATATATAAACAAACTGAACTTAACTAAACATTCACACGCTCTGGCATGTTTTTAATGTTGTCTTTCTTGCTGCTGCTGCTTCTGTTGTTGTTGTTGTTGTTGTTGTTTATTGTCTGCCGGAAGTGTTAAATGCTTCACTTTATTTAAAGTACGCAAAGCGACAATGAAAGACAGAGAGACCAGGAGAGCACGAGAGAGAGAGAGAGAGAGAGAGAGAAATAGAGCCAAAAGAAGAGAGAAAGAATATGGCATAATATCATTCATATGACACATTATTAATATGCTTTTTAAACTTCAACCCTTTTGAGTGTGTGTAGTACGTGTGTGTGTGTTTGTGTGTGTGTGCGCGCCTGCGCAGCCGTCGGCTTTGGCGCGCATTTGGACAGCCTCATGAGGGTGTCTTCTATTACTCTCTATGTTGCCCTCCCTCTCTCTTTCTCTCTCTCTCTCTCTCCATCTCGCTCTCCATCTCGCTCTCTCTCGCTCTCTGCATTTGTTTATTCCCACGTTGCTCACCATAGCATAGTCAAGGGTTCCTCTTCAATCTCTCGTTCTTCATTTCATCGTTTCTTCTGCCAGGGGCTGCTAATGCATGTTTGTGGGTGTACAGAAGGGGAGGGGGGGTGGGTTGTTGGGGGTGGGGTCTGTTGTGTTAATGTTCCTGCAGCGTGCAAAGTGTCGCATATGTTTTCAAGTGCACTTCAATTACCCATCGAGGCCCAACCGAAGCAGTTTACCAATCCTGCAGCTGGCCCATTTTTGTCATTTGCTTTTTCATAATGTTGTTGTTGCCGATGTTTTTGTTGTTATTGTTGTTGTTGCGGTTATCATGCGCTCAATTACGTTGTAGAATTCGGTGAGGGTGCTTAGGGTAGGTCTGAAATACACACGCACACACCATATGTTTGTAAGATGCATAAGTGTCTCAGATAATTTTAAAACTGAACTGAACAAAAAAAATAAAAAAATCGAATTCAATCTCAAAAAAATGCATTGAAAAATATTGTTTCCAAACAATTCGTATGTTATCTTAAAAATTGTATTTTCTTTAATATCACCACAATATTTGTAAAAAAATTTCAAATAATTTTCCTAATTATTATCGAATTTTCAACAAAAAATACTTCAATTGTTTTTGATGCTCAAGTAAAATGTAATAAAGTTATAAATTCCCACTGATTAATTAATTTTTTTGTGGCATATCTTTTTTGGAAATAACTTAAGCTAATCATGTCTTTTCGCAATCTGGTGGAAGGAACCTCTAACCACAAACCCACAAAACCACAACATCCTCTCAGTGTTGAACCAATTACGAGTATTTCGAATATTTTATCACCACTGACAGATAGTAGCCCCAGAGTCGACCCACACGATTATCAACCGACTTAGATTGGTTGTAGTGAAGTGAGGCGGGGTGGGGTAAATTGCATTCGAAACGTCTTGGGCGGCGTTGCTATCTCTATCTCTATCCCTCTCACTCTCCCTCTCCCTTCCCATCCCTAATTGCTCTTTCGCTCGGTTTGAATGTGGCCTATTAATCTATCAGAGCTGAAGACGTTGCGACGCTTCGGAAATGCTATAGAAACGGAATCGAACGAGTGAGACCACAAAAATGCCATGCACTACGCTCGGCTGCATGTAACCTCAAAAAAAAAAAAAAAATGCTGTAAAGGAGGTGGAGGGGACGACAACAACTACAGCAACACTAAGTAAATAAATATATATATAAAAAAAAAAATCTAAGCGAACCCGATTTGAAACGAACTGTACCGAAGCAGCTTCGTAATGGTTATTCGTGTTTATTGGGCGTTCGTTCGGTTCGGTTCCCACACTCGTTCGTCGTTCGTTGTTCGTTGTTCGTTGTTCGTTGTTTGTTGTTTGTTGTTCGTTGCTCGATGTTCGGTTTTCATCGGTGTTCGTTTTACGAGCTTTCTGTGCTGCACTTCGTTGCTTCGTGGTGGACCCCATCGTCTCAATGCCCACTTGGAGCGACTTTTTCATTAACACTTAACAATCTTTTCGCATTTGGCTGCCACATCTGCCCCATATACACACCTCTACCACTCCGTCAGACCAACATCTTTTACAACACTCACCGTTGTTGTTGTTGTTGTTGTAATTTGTGGTTTTTGTGGTTCGTTTTCTATTTGCCACATTACACAAATTAGTTATGGGGCGACTATTTACTTTTATTTGGCTTTTGATTGTTGTGGCTGCCACCTCCACACATTAGCAGCCGCATCTAGCCGTCTCCCCGATCAACCGCCTCCGCAACAATTTGTCAGCACTTGTGAACAACGCCGCCTGTAAACATTTGAAGAGCTCATTGACTCAGTGCGACATCGTCTCCGAGCTTATCACAATCCAAAACAGAGAGAAGATGTTGCCTAGGGCATCATTTGCGTCGCATCATTTGCGTCGCAATTCCATAGCTGTAGTTTTATCAGCAAAATGCTGACAATCAAAGCTGATCCCCAGCGCTCAAAGCTACTGCTGCTGCTGCTGCTGCAGCTCTGGATTGAAACTACCCCAAAACGATCAGTAAAAGATCTCTTAATAAACATCCAGTTTCAAATTTCGCATTACGCAGTCAAAAAATGTATAGCAGCTTTATCTAAGATGTACTGAATACGATGATGATCGTAGATCGCAAATCGCAGATCATCATCATTTTTAGATTGCATGGTAGTTTGAAATTCGAAATTCAAACAACATACCAATTTCAATAGTTTCCTAGAAAATGAGGTTGATAATGCGAACAGTTTTGAACACCCGGCAAAATAGCTAGAACACACTCAAGACAAAATTTTTGCAGTTAAACTTAAATACGATCATTTAAATCGCTTACGCAACATAATGAAATTCGTCTAAGCGCTCAAGATAATGCTTGCCCCACATTTGAACATGTTGAAACATGCATGCGTTTTTTGTTTGTTTTTTTTTGTTGTTTTTTTTTTGTTTTTTTTGCCCAACGTAGTTTCTGCGCATGTTTCAATTTATATTTCGATAAAGCCTGAGAACTTGAACGTATCGAAGTTTCCCCAGTAGAATTTGTGACGCGATTTTCTGTGCTTTAAGATAAAAGCGCTGAGATGATATGTATACCACAAAAGGCTCAGTAAGCATATATTGCAATATTGATGTGAACCAATTATAAAGTAAAACAAAACAACGATATTTACATAGATTATAAGACTCGACTGTTTGGTAATTAGTGTGTCTTGGATCAAATACAGGGTATTTACAGGGTATATGATGAATTGGTTAACAAACTGTGTTTTGATTATGCATTTTATTCGAATATTTAATTCAATGCCAGAAAACAATTTCGTCTACGTTTAACCACTTCTCACTGCATTAAATAAATCAGATTTTGGTTATGTGGTTTACAATTGGTTTCTTTAGTTTTTTAAATAATTTGTAAATTTCTCATTTTTGCGGCTTGTATTTGTGAATGCGCTGTGCGGTTTTACGATAGTTTTATTTTATGTTATTTTTTCTATATTGTATATACATATATATACATATATATGTATTTATATATAGATAGAGCTGGAGAAAAGCGTGAGAAATTTTCGGCCGTGGTTTTGTTTTTAGGTTGTAGTTTTTGTTATTGTTGCTTTTATGTTTTGTTTTTTGTTGCTATTTTACTTGTCGCTGTCGACGTTTTTTTTTTTCTGTGTTTTGGTTTTTGCCTTTGTTTTAGTTTCAGTTTTACCGCTGCTGCTGTTGTTTTTGTTGTTGTTGCTACTGTTGCTTATTATGCTGATAGCGTTTTTGGGTGGCTTTTGTTGCTAGTTGTTTGCTCATGTCGCGCATGTCTGTGCTTGTTTGTGTGTGCCAGGAACGCAAAAATGTAAATTCGATAAGCGGCATTTATAGCGGCCAGTGACATTTGCCTGCACCCCTTGCCACACGCACAAAAGCCACATGCGCGACACTTAAAATTAAATTGCAAATTATAACTGGCAATATAAAACCAGCTTTTAATAATACATATTTACATTTACAAAAATAAAAGAAAATGTCTCACGATATATCTATTTTTAATAGATAACCCATTATATAGCACAAAAAAGTAATATTATTTTATATTCAATTAATTAGTGCATAGTTATTACTTTTAAAAAATAATATTAATTGACTTTTAAAACCAAATCGTGAGGAATTGCTGAAAATCTGTTGCCATAAGCTGCAGAACTGTATAGCCATATACCTCCCTCCCACCCATGGTCAGACCCCCCCCCCCCCTTCGCAGCTGACTTTTTAATTATGGTACTAGTTAAGCCTAGTTATGAGCAATTTCGTTGCAAGCTTCAAGCAACAATTTCGAGCAATTAACAACTCATTTGTCTAAGCATCAAATGTGAGTGTGCACAGCACTTTAAAGCAGGAGTGGGTGGGGTTTGGATAGGGGGGGGGGGTGAGGGTGTTGTAATGAATTTACACGTTACACTTGCCTGCATCGCCAAGCGTCCGATTAAACGTTGGCAACAAGTGCGCCAACATATTTGTTGTTCATGTTGTTGTTGTTGTTAAGCTCTTTTCATTGTGCGGTAAATCACACGCAATAAAAAAAATCATACATGTTGAAAAACAAAAAAAAAATAATACTAAAAGCGTTTCACGCTCTGTCGATGAAGCGTTGAAATGGCCCAGAGAGCAGTCGGTTAATTCATTTAAACCCAAGCTGACCACGCCCACCGCGGCTAACTAAACCGATTACAAAGCTGAAACCAAGATAAATAGAAAACTAGAAAAAAAAACAAACAAACAAAAAAATGTGGACATTTTTTTTTTATTTTTTAGTCATGCAAATAAACTGCAGCTGGCCAAATGAGTCACCAACAAGTCAGCAAAAAGCGAGTTAAATAGCAGTCAGAAATTAGTTCATATATAGCATATGAATATGAATCTCAGGGAAAAGAGCTATAAGAACCAAATCAATTAAATTCAAATGAAATAATTGCTTGAAACTCAAGTAAGAAGGTTTTAGTCGAGAGAGCTCAACTAAGAGTTTGTCAACATGAACTGCGTTTGTTATGCGACAACTTATTATTAAATTTGTACGTCTGATGGGATTGGAGATATGTCTTCTCTTGCCTGTCACAGACATTTGCACAACTTCATCATGCCCATTTTCATTATAATTTTTAGGATATCATTAATAAAAGCTGACAACAATAATTGTTGGCACTTAGTAAAGTTTAAATTAAGTTGAACAACTTGTTTAAGTCATGCTTTTCGTTCATAAGCTTATCAAGCGTAGTTTAGCAAAAAAAAAAAACTTAAAACATGCAACAACAAAAAATATTATTCAATCAGACTTTATGATAATGATGCAAATAATATGCTCGGCGTATTTGTTCTTTCTCTGAACTCGAGAGCCGCACCTCAACAAATACGAATAAAGCATTTTTTAGTTGTCTGAATGTTTATTTTTTTTTTATTTTTTTTTTTTGTTATAACTTTTTGCTGCACTAATTGAGGTCAATTAGTTGACACACACACACACACACACACAGGCTTAGGAGAGCCAGGCAGAGCGCAGCTGGCGAGAGAATGTTGCAAAACAAAAGAAAAAAAATGATAATAATGAAATGAAAATGAATCAACAATGTATAGCAACATATGTTGCTGACGGCTTCTTGTTTTGTTTGCTGCTGTGTTTGCAATAAATTTCGCAATATTATACATACGACTCGTATGACTCAGGCTTTAAATTTCGCTCAGTATTGCAATTTATAAACATGTGTGTGTGTGTGTGTGTGTGTGTGTGTGTGTTTGTTTGTTTGTTTGTACATATGGGTTTTTATCAGGCCAAGATTTATGCCGAGTTGTTTTTTTTTTGTTTGTATCTCTGCCATCGATCATTCAAATGCGAAATTTATGTTTACGTATTCGCGACAATTTCGTGTTGCACATTTTTAATGCGAAGCGCGGCACACAGTCAGCGCTCATTGAAAGCGGTGCAAAAAAAAAGGGTTGTTAATATTGCTAAAAGGAGATGGAGGGGCCTTAAAGTGCTGCTGCAAGGCATACTTTATGATACATAAACAATATATATATTTATATATACACATATATATATATTTATATATATACTTATATATATTTATATATATGTGTTGTCTCATTTTTGTCGTTTGACGCGTCACGAAGACAGTGCAGTCATTTATTGTGCTGGGCAATCAAAACTTATTGTCGCCTATTGTCCCTTCACCCGCTATCCCAGCTCGCACCCTCCCCCACCGCTGCCCCGGGACTGTGCGCTCGACGCGTCGTGGCAGGAAATCGCCACACGCCCAATTAGCAAACATTGGGGCGCTTTGGCGCGCGGCGCGTTTGTTTAATTTGTGTGTGTGCCATTTTTACAATGAAAAATGCTACTTCTTCTTCTTCTTCATCATTTTTTTGCTTGCTTGCAAAAGTCTGTATATTTAGTTTTAAATTTTTTATTTTTGAATTTTTATTATTGCTGCGCTCGCTGGTTAGGTAGTTCAAGTGCATTGAACTTTATTTACAAAGTGCTTGTTTTATAGCGGTTGATGTTCTGCTGCTGCTTCTTCTTTAGATACTATATTATTATATTATTAATATTTATTTTATTTATATTATTAAAAATATTTGTTCAAAATTGTAGGCTACTTTAAGCACACATTAAATAAGTCAAATATCATCAACACAATCACAATTTAGTGCTACAATCAATTAGAACTTACAACTTTACTTCAACTTTCCTGTAATGTAATATATAAAAGCGATATCTTAAAATATTCCCATCTTGTTTTGCCATTACAGAAAGCAGCTCCTCCTCCCTGGTCATTTCCTGCACCACATTGGGCTGCAAGAACGGCGGCACATGCATCACCCAGACAAATGGCAAATCCTACTGCGCGTAAGTACAACTTAAAACACATTCCCAGCAGAGCAAACAGAGCAAATAAAAAGTCCCATGCGAATTCCAGTTTATGGTTGCGGAAGGAAGCAATCATTAATTAGGCCCAGGTTACAATGTTCGTGGGCTCTGTCTTTATTTTCGAGACGAGGCCTGTCAATTTATGCAAATTAATACAAGTTGGCAACGTGAGTGCGCAAATAGTGTGGTACGGGTTGAATGTCAAATATTTGCCATAAACTTGAATTGATTTGCTTAATGATTAGCATATAGGGTATTTATTTTTTTTTTTTTTGGACTACCGAATTTATAGCAGCAATTTGCATATGTCAATCAATTGGTCGACAGCATCGGCCGACGTTATACTTACGTATAATGTACGTTCCAAGGACACACGCAACAAAAACCCACAAATTTAAATTGAGGCTTCCATCATTTGGGGGCCCGAAGCATCTTCAAAAATAAAACGACAAGAACTTTAATTAGGTTGAGACACGTCTGGACAATTAGTTAAAGACAAGAAGAGGAGCAAAAAAAAGATTGAATCTTTGGTACGCCGAAGGCAACCGGAGTTAAATTGCCCACAACTAAATTTCACTTTAAATCGTTAAATTATTTCTGTGCCAGCTGCAGAATATAGTATTCCGATGTGAATGTTATATAAATATTGTATGCCGTTCTTCTTCTGACAAAATTAATACTTTGAAGTATATGCTTTAATTTTCATCATTATAGTTTTAAAACTGAGTATCGATTAGTGATACAGATCAAGAAAAAAAAAATATACTTTGACAAAAAAATAATTGAAAAAGAGCTGAAATTGTATTTTCTTAAAATGAATGAATGATGAACAGAAATTTCCCTGCATGACAGAAGAAAATCTTAAAAGTGACAAACGATTGTTGAACGACTTCGGTTCGTGTTTTTGCTGGCGTTTTTCTGATTTGTCCGCCATTTTCGCACTTTCCGCTTAATTTTTTCTGTGGCAGTTATAGCTGCCCTTTTTTTTTTTGGTTTTTTTTTGGTTTTTTGTCTATTCTGTGGTATTGCATTTTTTTTAAAATATTTTTTAGTCTGTTTTTCGGTATGTTTTTGTCATAAATCAAATGCGAATGCGGCCTCAAACAAATGGCACGTACAAAACGCATAACTTGAACTGAGTTATGATTTGAGGATGACTGTGACGAGTCGAGCACTTACTTGACTCTGTTCTTTTTTTTTTTTTTTTTTTTTTTGTTATTTTTGTTTATGGAGTCTGTCAAAATTTAACGATTCAACGAACATGGCATAATTAAAACTCGGTACGTGTAACCGACTTGAACTCGCAAGCGTTACTCGAAAGAGTTCGTCTTAAAGATCGATGCCATTGTCAACGCAATTCTCGCACAATCAGAGCTATGATCGGGGATCAGTGCACAGCAATCAATGTGATCTGTGTGTGAGATCTAAAGCACGATTGGGGGCGCTTTCATTGAGCGCATAATGGTTGGAAATAGTTCACTTGAGAGTCTGTCATTGCTTCGACACATGATCTCTGACATAAAGCGCTGATCGCGCTGAGAACATTCATTGACTATTTAGCCTGTTTGGGGCACTTTGTTCTCTCAACTCTCTCTCTCTCTCTCTCTCTTGGCAGCAGTCACTTCTACCTTTTCCACTCCTCGGCAACTGTCGACTTGTTTGACTATTTTGCTATCACTATCTTTAGCAGGCAATTACATAAAAGCGCTTAAGCTTTTAGTCCAAAAATGCGATTTTTATATATATATATATATACATATATATATATATATACATATATATACATATATATATATGTGTGTGTGTATTTTGTTTTGCTGTCGTTGGTTTAACGACATTTTCTCTGGACTGACTCGGCGATCGTTGCTGATGATCAAACCATGTGGCTGGCAGTACATTTTTGCCTCATTGCCTCTTTGTCTCTTTTGTGTCTTGTGCGCAATTCAGACTGAGACTCCTCTACCGTTGGCTCGGTTTCTGTTTCTGATCATCAACGGCACGATCAAGCCAGCAGACTTTATTCCAGTCTTTACATATGTAACTGATCTACCTTCTCTCTCTCTTCCACTCTCTCTCTCTCTCTCTCTCTTGCCTCTCCCTCTGTCTGAATGTGCGATAACATCGCTTGAACTTTGGCAACCATTGAGTCGGAAACAGTAACTGTTGCCTAAACTGAGCTTGAGCTATTAGAGGATCGCGCTCAGACTGGCGCGTATGTATTAATACCCTTTCCTTAAAAATGGTATTCTGCTTTTTGTCACGAAATGTCTAATGAATTAAAAGAACAATAAAAAGTAAACGTAGACAAACAATTGTTGTTGCCACTTTCCGTCGACTGATAAGCCATTTGCTAAAGAAAGTTTAGAGGCGGCATCAGATGAGTGTAGGTATTTTTTTTTTTTAGGTATATCTTGATAATAATTGAGTTGTTTCAGTTGAGTGGGTAAACAGCAAGGGTATTTCAAATTTGGCATATCAAACTTGGCTGCTGTTGTTTCAGTTTTTATTATCTTTGCTAGCAGCTGTGGGGTATGTTTACCGCATTTTGTCTTGATTTTCGAATTGTTGCAGAGCTCAATGATTATTTTGCAAATTTTGCGAATTTCACGAGATTTTGCCAAACGGAGCACGGAGCTCGGAGCACTGTGTTTATTTTTGGCCATTTACCGATCAGCTTGATACGATCAGAGCGATTCGGGCTCAGCTCTCTGAGTTTGTTGGTTGTTTGTTTAATTGACTTGATTGCCCGAGTTGATGGCCTGTGTGCAGGACACGACGCCGCGACGTTTGCAGATCTTACAGCCGTTTATGTCAGCGAGACGTTTGATTTGCTTTGATTGGGTCTATTGCCCGTTTACCCGTTCAACAGCCAAACAGCCAAACAGCCAACAGCAAACAGCAACATAAACTCTCTAGCCATGTCAAATGTCATGTTCGAGTCCATTTTTGGGTTGGCATGGATCGCCCACAGAGATGGGCGCTCGCACAATTATGCACTTGAGTGAGACTGGAGACTCGAAGACTGAAGACTGAAGACTGAAACTCAGACCGCAACAGACCCAGAACAATGAATTTTTTGTTTGTGGCTCAATAAAATTCGCTGCCGGCTGTTGTTAATCATCATCTGTTGCTTGCCATCAAATGTTTCGTCTATTATTTATCGATCTGTATTGTGTGGCCAGCGTTTTTTTCTCCTTCCATCTTTCCATCTGTTTTTTTTTTGTGTTTTACTTGCGGTTTATGACATGTTAATAAGCAGCTCCCACCACAAAAAAGAAAAATAAAAACGTCTTTGAAAAAATGTGGACTTAGGCAACAAATGCGGCATATTGAAAACTTTACTTTGAAGTACGAGCAATCAACAATCATCAACAATGTGCCTTGAGAAGAGAAAAGAAACAGGAAAAAAAAAAAGCTAAAACTGTGATGAGCTTGATGTTCATGTTGATGCTGCACATGAGTCATTGGCTGGCTGACTGGCTGGCCATATAAATATTTGGCAACGGAAATTGTTGTTAATCCAACAAAAAAAAAATGCACACTTAAACAATTTTCGATTTATCTTTTAAAAACAAGTAGAAAACAATTTCTAGAACATTTTCCTCTCTTCGACTGCAATCACCACAATTATTCGAGCGCAACCACAAATAAGCAACCGATCTCAATTATCAACTACTTAATTTAAAAAGCTGTATTTTTTTTTTTTGGGAAATTGGATGAGCCGTTTACATTTGTATTCATTTCTTCCCAGCCATTTTAACGGATTAAGGCAGCATTATCAATCCAATTGTGGTGCCTGCAATTTGTGAAAAGTGCTTATCACAGTGCAGTTTGCTCAGTGACAGTTCGCAAAAATAAAAAAGGCGTCTTGGCACTGAATTGCTGACCCGCAACAGGTCGAAAACGAAGGCGAAAAGAATTTTGTTCGCTTAGTTTTCGTTTTGTTTTTTGTTTGGTGTAAGCTCGAGGCAAGTTCGTTGCCTAAGTCTTTCGTTTTGTATTCTGCAGCGCAGCAGTTCATTGTTTCATGCACAGCCAGACAGTCGGGCCAGCAAGAGGTAGAGAAAAGTGACTGAGTGTGTGTGTGTGTGTGTGTGTGTGTGTGTGTGTGTGTGTGTGTGTATACTGCTTAATGTCTGCTTGTATATTTTCATTTAATTTCATTTCCCCACACGACGAGCAGCAGCAGAAGAAGAATTACAAAAACTGCTTTTTATTTTAACTCTTGGCTCACACGCTTTGCACTTGAAATGTTCTTTTTGGCTTTCCTCTTATTATATATATATATATGTATGTGTCTATCTATGTACATTTATATACATATATATACATATATGCCTTGACTTATCTTGCTGCTGCTTGCCTTTACCTGCTCTTTTGCCCTCAAAACAAAAAGTTAAATATTTTCAAGCTCTGTCTGCAATTACTTTAATTAACTCATCATTAAGCACGACAGCAGCAAAACAGTCGGGTGCTCTTTGTGTGTATGTCTCTGTGTGTGTTTGTATCTAAAAAGCAAACAGAAACAGGGCTGACCGAAAGGAAATGACAATGAAAATGCCCAAGCACAAAAGTCAAAAGCAAATGCCGCGCTAATCTTTTAAGCGTCTTCAGTTAACACGGCAGCAGCAGCATTTTTTATGGTCCAGTTACAGTTAGCTGGCAGTCGGGAGAAGCTGCTGCTGCTGGTACTGCTGCTGCTGCTGGTACTGCTACTGATGATGACACATTTAGAGAGCGTCAGCTGGCGGCCATTTTGTGGCGCATCCTTCGATTTTTATCAGCAGGGCAGCAAAGCAGCTTCAAGTCCCCAAGTTTCAGAGTAGCGAGTCGAAACTTGTTTGCAACCTGCTTTGATTGCTTTTCTGTGTTGCCGTTGATTTGTTATAGCAGCAGAAACAGCAATAGCCACAGCAGCAACAGCAGCAGCAGCAGCAGCTACTCCCCGAGCAAGCCCCAGTTTTGGTCGCAGTTCAGTTTCAGCCCATTCCCAACAGCGTAGCGAATGTTTATTGTGCATTCCGCTTGCATTGTACATTCTTGCCTTATACAGCAGCAGCAACAGCAATGCCCATAAATTGTTTCTACACACACACACGTACCACACACACGCACACACACCTGAACCGGACTAACCAATAAGCGAACCCTTTTTGCTCTTCATTTTGCGCTCCCTTTTTTTGCAGCCAAGGCGTTGGCGTACAAAATTCCTTGTTGTGCATTTTTTTTCGCAGTTTTTTGTTTTCCTTTTCGTTTTTAAATCATTTCAAGTCGCTTGATTTCATTTTATAGCGTTGCAGTCTCTCTGTCGCTCTCTGTCTGATGTCAAATTAAAACGTTTTATTGAAACTCAATTATCGTATATTGCGCATTCTCACGTCTCACGCGACGAGACGAGACGAGAAGGTGAAGTAGTTAAGGGAGCTGCAACTGAGACAAACCAAAAAAAAAAAAAATTTAATTATGACTCTGAAAGGCAGAGTCAAAGTTTCAGCCGCGCTGTCTGAAAGAGGCGCATTGTATTGCATTTCATAAATCTAGCATTGTTTTGGGTAATGTCATAACAAGCAAAACAGATAGACAGACAGACAGACAAATAGACAGACAGACAGACAGACAGATCCATGTGAGCTCTGACGATGATGACAGCTGCCATAATTCCCATGCCCTGTCACATTATGACCATGTTGCAGTCTCAATTTTTTTTTTTTGTGGCTTATTGCACTGCTTTGTCATTTTTTGTAATAAGTTGACGAGTTAGTTTTTTTTTTTATTGGTGCTACGAAAATATATGAATAGTAGCTACAAGAACTATATATCATTTTAATGAGTTTCTCTCTGAATGATTTCAAATTACTAAAAATATATTCACATTCACTCAAATAAAACCTACTTTTTGCCATCACAATCGATTTTAAACAGATATTAAAAACAATATTTAATGATATTATTGATAAATTGTTGAATTCGATAATAATAATTGCAATAATTAAGTAGATTGCTTAAGCTAGCAGCTAGCATAGGAATTATTCAGCTGGCAACAATGTTGCGCAACATGGCGGCAAGTGTGTTTGTGTTGACGCATTGATGCATTATAAATAAAGGTCGCTGCTGCTCTCGAATACTACCTGTAAAGCATTTGACGAGCCCGGTGCCCAGTAAAATATGCATTTTTCTTTTCATCTCTTTTTGTTTTGTTACCTGCGCATGTGCAGCAGACAAAAGCAAACGAAACGAAATGAAAACGCACAGCTGAAAGTGCGGCGTGGCATGTAGATGGATAGATAGATAGATGGATGGGATAGATGGATGACTGAATGGACATGGACAGCTCGCAAAGCAGAAAGAAATTTGGTGTAAAATTTGTAGCTGAGCCAACGGGTCACGCATTTCTCGATTGTCGAAAAAAAGTAAAATAAAAATAAAAACAAAAAAACGTGTCTGCTACTCTGCTCTGCCCAAAACTGAAGTTATAGCCATATATCCAAGAGCTCAATTCAGCTGCTTAGCAAATACTGATGAGTACATATGTACACACATACATAAATATATATATATATATATGCATACATAGATACATAAATGACTGGGGTGAAATGCAGAGGCAAATAGAGTTAGATATATATATATATATATATAGACAGATAAAGCAAGAGCAAGTGATGGAGATAGCCTGCCTGACATGAGGCAACATAGTGAACAGTGTCTCGAAATGGCACATTGACATACTACGACAATAGAGTCGACTTAGCTCTGCTTCTGCCATAATTGTTTTTGTTGTTGTTTTTGTTGTTGTTGTCTGGTGCATGTTGCACCTGCCCAGTTTTTGGTGCTATGACACCGCCATGCCCTATGCAAGCATTGTTAGCTCTTCACGTGAAAAACATGCACAACAGCCATAGCATGTTGGTAATGTGAGAAGTGTGCGCTGTTTGCTCAAGAAAAAGAAGAAAAAAAGAAGACAACAATTAACAAAAACCACTACTTAAAAAACAGAACCGAACAGAACACAATCCACGCGAAAGACAAGTAAAAAGCATCTTAAAACTGTTTCGCGTGACATTGGTTTATGTATTGCTGGTTGAACCTTTTGGTGAAATATTCCATTTGTTGGCTTTTAAATTATATTCACTTTTCAGATACATACTCGACATACAGAGATGAGACTATTTTCGTTGCACTTTCCAGCTCAATTCATGATTGAAGACGATTTAAACTTGATTATTAGCAAAATGTTAATTCCCAGTTTCGACATTGATCGATGATCTATGATTTTATGAAGCGTAACGAGTGCTAATCTGAATTTATATCTGATTCGAAAATGTTGCTCAGTCAGACAACAAAGTGTTGCAACTGTTTTGATAACCACATGTAGCATAGATAGTTCAGCTGGCTTGATTAGTATAGTGAATGATCTTTGTGTGGACATTGAATGAATGATGCTGCCTTGTTTTTGCAACAATTTGGCAAATGCACTAAATGCAAAAAAGATCAGCAGAGTTTGACTTATTGCACAAAGCACGCACTTGTCACGCAAGCAGCAGAAGCAGCAGCAGCAGCAACATCCACTAATGTTGCAACTCATCAGTGCAGTTAAGGGTCGGGTAAGCGATGCAGCAGCAGCAGCGGCAGCAGCAGCAACAACAGTTTGCTGTAAAGATCAATATCATGCTGTGGCAGCATCAGCATGATTGCTTGCCTTTTTGGCTAAATAAAAAGAAAATTATGCTTTAATTGGGCGCTTTTGTCAACGAGCCAAGTCAGGCCGGGCCAAGCCAAGCCAAGCCAAGCCAGGCCAGGCCAAAGTCAAGTCGAGTCGAGTGGAGTCGATTGGCTCCAGAGCGAACCGAACCGAACCGAACCGAGCCTTTAATTGCAGCTACTTGGCCGAGACTCAGCAGCCGTTGCGACGACGGCAGGCTCTCGAACACATTGACAGCGATGTTAGCTGTGCGATAAGCATTTTTCGGCACTGCCTCAGTTCCTCGAGCTTCTCAATAAAGTTCCCCCCAGGCTCTACATGCGCATAGACATAGTGGTAGTAGTTGTTGGAGTAGTAGTCTTAGTTGATCTTGATATGTGTTGGTTCAGTGGAAAACGTCGCCAGCTGCCGAGAGTCGCGACGGTTGGCGGTTAGCGTGTGAATTGCATTGCTCTGCAGAAATTAGATACCAAAAGACAGCATTACAACGTCAGCAGAAGCAGCAGCAGCAGCAGCAACAGCAACAGCAACAAGACTCAAGCAGAACGGCTGGCAGGCAGGCAGCACAGCTAGCTAACTAGGCGTTGTACTTGCACACATTGGGTTAGATCTGCAGCTGGTGGCTTGGTGGAAGCCATAGTCCATGGACCAGAGACCAGAGCAAAGATGACTGATCATCGGGCAAAGACATTAAATCATCTTCTGGTTATGGATACCGACTTACCTCTGTTGCACATTCGATAGCCGCAAGTTGTTAGTGCTGCTGCTGCTGCTAATGCTGCTGCTGTGGTTACGCTCGTGAGAAGCTCTGACTGAAGCTTTATAAAGTTATGATTACAAACATTTCTCTCTCTCTCTCTCTCTCTCTCTCTCTCTCTCTTTATCTCTCTTGCGTTTCTCGACCGCAAATTGAAATCGCCAGCGACAGCGATTGAGACTACTGAACGAACATGCCAAATGCATTTTTCTCACACAAGGCAAACAATTTTGTTGTTATTTGTTGTGTGTGCGGCGCAGATCTTATAAAGATCGTGATGTTGATTTCTGATTTGATGTGAACGTGACGTTATAGGTTATTAGAAGAAAAATTCAACACACACCAAAAAAAAAAACAAAAAAAAAACCATTGTTCCTGTGCATAGATTTTTTGATTTTGAAAATATACTCACCAGACCGACCACGTTTGCAAATAAATATTTGTATAATTACATGCGAAACACACCACAGTTGCTCAGAACTCACCGCAATATGTGACGATCATGGGAACGAGTTGAGAACGAGAATTGGACTCGTGACGTCACACAGCTGTCACGCGCCCATCTCTAGCAGGCTTAAACACACCCTGTCCGCTGGATGCTTTGCTTTATTTACCAATGCTAGTCACGTTTTCATTTATTTCTTCGTTTTGTACTTGGCTCTTTTTTTCCTGCACACACACACACACACACACACACACACACACACACACATACACACATACACACAGGCTGAAACAAGTTAGGAACTGGGAAGCAAGCAGCAAAACTCTCAAAACACAGGCCAAACTCAATTCAGCTGTGCTCAGCGACTTAGCTCAGCTGCAAGTTTGCGCAGCTCAACTGGCCCGTGTATAATTTATATTACATTAATTTTTTCGATAGCAGCGGCGAAAAACGCTTGACACCTCATTTGAATGGGAGTCCGTTTGGCAGGCAGGCAGCGCTGTCTGTTGTCCGTTGTCCGCTGCTTGTTTCAGTTTCATTTTGGCCTGTCTTTAAGCCGCAACAGCAGCCATAGCAGCAGCTAAACATCGATTTCTCAAGCCAACAAGCAACATGTTACTAACTGTTTTGCCTACAGCTACGATAAAGATCACACATACACACACACACACACACACACTCGCAGCGCACTCGAAAGTGAGGTTAGGCTGGGCATTTTGTGAGGTTATGTGTGATACAAATTAATGCTAAATCTAAAGCATTTTCACACACTTGTAACGGTAAGTGCCAGCGCCAAAGAAAAACCGTTTCCCAATCCAGTCGGCGCAACTCTTTCTCTTCATCTCCTTTTGCATCTCTCCCTCTCTCTCTCTCTCTCTCTCCCTCTGTCTTTCTGTAAAGCTAGTGGCCAAAGCAGAAGTCGCCTTAATGATTATTCATTGCTTCTGCTTCGGCTTCTGCTACTGCTTCTTCTTCAACTTCATCTTCGTCGTTGTTGTTGTTGTTGTTGTTGTTGTTGCTGCTGTTATTGGGATGCTGCTGCTGCTGCTGCTGCTATTGCTGAAATGCGTGTAATTTTCTCATTGCTTTGCCGTATCTGGCTTTGACTTTGGTTTCGATGAAAATTTAATATGCAATCAAGATCGCGCACAAATTACCGTACATAAAAATTGTTTTCTCAAGGGAAAACAACAATGTGCAAGTTGTCGTTCGACTTTAGCTTCAACTCGCTTATAACCATCATCATCATCATCATCATCAGCATCATTATTATCGTCAACAACAGCAACAACAACATCATCATCATCGTCATTGGCAATCGAAGTGCGCCCTGGCGCTGCATTCATTGGCTGCAATTACTTTGCTAATTTCTTGTTGTTCGTTTGTTGTTGTTATTGTTTTTTTTTTGTTTCTGCTGTTGGCCATTTTAATGAGACAAACACGCATTAATGTTTGAGCAATTTGCTCTTCTGAACATTTTTTGTGTGTCTGTTTTTTTTGACACTTGGCCAGAATATCAAACTCTTTGACATACAATTGTGGCTACTTAAGCGATTGCTAAGCGATTAATATCATTGATTATGTGAATATTGTGTTGATATATATTTTTAAAGTCGATTAGCTAATCGCAGTCGTTAATTCAGGCATGAACTTGCTATCCCCAAACCTAAACTAAACAACATATTTGAGGCACTATCCATTCCGTTTATTGGATAAAGAGTTGCCAAAGAATTGTAGTATTCTCAATCAAGTAAAATGTTGAAAAAAATGTTCATCTATTTTATTTGTTGAGTTTTACTTAGGTCTGGAGATATCTTTCTTTAACGTTGATTCCAAATCTCAAGTTTATTGTTGTATTAAGCTATTAAATAAACAAAACATAAAGTCACCAAAAAATATTGCCATAAATAAATTTATTAACCTAAATTTTGAGATGCTTATTGTTTCGCTGTAATGAGAACAGCTAGAAAATAATAGCAAAATGCATATTACTATGTAAAAATATATATATAAAACACATATATAAATATATATATATATATAGAGCGAGAGAGAGAGAGAGAGAAGAAAGCTTCTTAAATATATACATTTTTACGCGTTTCGTATTGATATTGTGGCAACTGCTGCAACTGGCTTGCGGAAATGAGGCAAGTTTGTCGGTTTGTCATCTTGTCAACTGGTTTAACACTTTAGAGCTTATCGAAAGACACAAATCAGCCGCCGCAAATCTGACTGCAACATGCCGATGGCGATGCCGCTCTGAACTTAGTCCGTAAACTAGATAAATCCATGTATTCATTATGCATACACACACACACACACACATACACACACACACACACAAACTACTCTATAATCTATCCTCTTTCTATATGGGAATCTGTTTTGAATCTATTGCAGTTGCGATACACGCTACGTTGGCGACTACTGTGAACATCGGAATCCCTGTTTGACGGGCCATGGACGCTGCCAGAATGGCGGCACCTGTCAGGTGGCCTTTCGGAATGGCCGGCCAGGCATCTCGTGCCTGTGCCCGCTCGGCTTTGAGGAGTCACTCTGCGAGATCGCTGTGCCGAATGCCTGCGATCAGGCGCGCTGCTTCAATGGCGGCACTTGCCAGCTGAAAACGCTCCAGGAGTACAGTTGCATCTGCGCCAATGGCTATACGGGTAAGTAGTCTGCACATAAATAATATAATGCCATTTGCCTCATTCGATAACTAATCTCAATCCAAACAGGCGAACACTGCCAGACACAGAATCTGTGCGCCAGCTCACCCTGCCGCAATGGGGGCACCTGTTCCGCAATGGCCGGCAGCAGCAGCTTCAGTTGCCATTGCCCACCTGGTTTTACGGGTTACACCTGCTCCGAGGATGTGGAGGAGTGCCAATCAAATCCTTGCCAATATGGTGGCACCTGTGTCAACACGCATGGCTCCTATCAGTGAGTATTAATTACATTTATGTTTAAATGTCAAAAAGGAGACGCATTTACATATATAGATTAAGGCCTCATTTAGCCTTTTAGCCCAGATGAATTGTAGCAAAAAGATAAAATGAAAAAAGAGTCATCCATTTGAGCATCACTTTCAGTCAGTGTCATTGATGAATTTAGTATATAAATCAGCGGATGACAAGTGCAAATTTGGTTGCTTGTTCGACAAAAGATCAGACACGTTCCGATAATAGAAAGAGAGACAGAGAGAGAGAGAGAGAGAGAGAGAGAGAGAGAGAGAAAGGGACAAAAAAGAGGCGATATCAAATAAAACAGATCGTAGAATTTGCATATTTATGTAATTTATGAACAACAACAACAATAAACACAAAAACCATTTGCGGACTGTGCGCCAAATTAATGACTATTTAAAACTAATAATTTATAAAAATTCGAATTCGATGGCTCCATTGTTTAGACCCAAATACGCATTAGCATCAAAAAGCGATTAAAACAGTTTATTGATTTTGTGCCCAAAACAGTGAAACAACAACAAATTGGCAATTGGTCCAACAACGTTTCCACTCTAATTAAAATATACAAAACAAAACAAAACAAAAAAAAAAATTCGACTATTGAGTTAAATGAGGCAGACTTACATTTAAATAGCGTCAATAGAAACGCGGCAACTAACTGAAATTTCCGGCGCTTTGTTAACGCAGCTCTCCTCTCCTCTCCCCTCAACTGGTTGGCTGCTTCAACATGTCTATTAAATTATTTCATTAACAGCATTTGCATATTTAATTTGAAACACATATCTACAAATTGCTAGATACCCTCAAATTAATCTATATATAAATCAGTGTATATAACCCAATATACCCGATTCTCTCAGTTGAGATCAGAGCATATTCGATATTGAAATAGATACTCATTCGAGCTGAAAAGTGCGACATGAACATGTGTTTTTACTGTGTTCCTCTTTTTTGAATAATCAGCCAAAGAACTGGCATTTTGGCTGGGCAATTAGCATAAACATTTATGGCAAAGGTTTAATTCTGTCTTTCTTTTTTTTTTTGTTGTCACTAATTGATCATTTGTAGGATGTGCTTAAGTTACCAACACCAACTAGCCCGTCTCTAGCGATGTCTCGAATAAATTGCAATTGGATCGTTAAGTTGACATATTTAATGGCATCCAGCTATTGATGCCTTTTTGTCAATGGCCCATTTGGTGCCGCTGCCACCGTTGAAGTCACTCAAATCATTCGCATAATATTCACATTGTGTTGCAAATTTTATTGTCTTTATGCGTAAATAAAACGTTATTCAAATAAGTTTTGCAAGCGATATAAAATCGTTAATTTAGTTGACAGCGGCAGCTTAGTCATGCCAAAACATATGAATATCAATGAGTGCTCAAGTGAATAGGCAACCAATTATATATATATATTCACAAAAAACGTATTTCATGTCATTTGCAAAGATTTATCGTTGCAGCAAACAAGCAATTGTATTTGCTGAAAAAAATATATATATATATATATACACATTTGATTCGATATCAGTATGAATATGCTCATTAAATAATTGATTGCATTTGTGGGGCACTCACTCACGAATAAATATTAGGTATAAGTGCGTACAGGCATGCAAGTAAACCAAATGTGAGTGCATTCGAATATATATATTCATGAATATCGCTGCTAAACATGCTAACCAGTAATTATGATGATAGCGGAACGATAAATTCCAAAGAATGTCAATAAATCGCGTGAGTACACACTGAGTACACTCATGAGTGTGAGCGTAGTGTGTCCCATGAAATGACTACGAATCAACTCTTTTATACTCAGAAGCTAATGTACAATGGCCAATGGACTCAAACGTGTATTGCTCACGCGACGAGTGCACTCACAAATCGACTTAATGATTCAACGAAGATGAGCTTCTCCCCCCCCCCCCACAGAAAACATTGTGGAGGGTCTGTCTGCCGCTGTCTCTGCCTCATTTTGTGTGGCAAGAAACCGCCATCGACCCACCGATCTACCAATCCAGCAAACCACCGATCCTCAGCCTCATCATCAACGCCTGGCTTAGGGCCATTGGCCCGCTGAGTTTCACATGTCAATCAAAAATCAATTTTGAATTTAGTCGGTTACTTTTTTGTTTTCTGTGTTTTTTTTTTCTTTTTTTTTTTTGTGTTTCGCCCAAAGCGAAGGTGAAGCAATTTTCGATGTGTAATTTGGTCAGCAGCAGCAACCTCAAAAGGTGGATCAAAGGGGGGGGTGCTCAAGCGAGCCCAGTTCATTGGCCAGATCCCTCAAGAGCATTGTGGCCAAACTCGGAGCCCATTGCCTATTTAAGCGTTTTAATTATTTAATTTCATTAAATGCTCTTAATGGTCTTAATTAGTGACCGTCTTCGGTCAGAAAGAGGGGGGTAGACGTGCAGGAGTTGCGTGAGGGAACGGTGAAGGGTTGGGGGCATGTTGCAATAAAGGGGTAACAAATGCCTTTTACAGAGATCAGCGCTTAACCAGTTTGAACAGTTCTCTCAATAATACAGTGTCTCAGCGGTTCTCAAGAGACATTGCAGTCTCTTTCACATTTCTGTCTTGTGCCCTAAGTTATTGTTGTTGTTGTTCGTTTTCTTATAAATGTATAACATAAACAATTTGAGGGAATAGTAGTGGCCAAAAATCAAAGTAACCCAAACAGAAGAAAGAATTAAGGAAAAACAACATTAAAAAAATATATATATAAAACATAATAAAACAAATAACAATGATAATAATAAAAAAAAAAGAATAATAGTAATAATAAGAACATATAAAAAACGTGTATATAAATAACAAGAAGAAGAAGAAGAAGAAGAGAAAGAAGAAGAATATAGTAGCTATCAGCACTTTTGTACATATTAGGATTTTTTTTATTTTTTTTTTTTTTATTGTTGTGGCCCTCTGTGTACACCCAGCCCCATAAAACCGGTTAATGCCACCAACTCTGAGTAATTGTGGGCAACAAACGTTCAACGAGAAGGCAGAGAGGGAGACAAATATAGAGTTGAGAGAGCGAGAGAGAAAGCAATAGAAGAGAGAAAAGAGAGATCAGGCTTAGGCGAGTAGAGTAGAGCCAAGAGATATTTGTAGATTAGCAGCTGGACGAACAGAGGCGCATGCCACAACCAAGTCCAACACAAGACACACATTTCGCTCGAACGGAAGTTGCACGTTTCAGTGTTTCATCGCTGCACGTTGCACAATTAGTTGTTGTTGCTTGGCAATGCAGTCTCCTTTAATTTCACTTTGGTGCATCATTCTACTTACGATTCTAATAACTCTAAATCTCTTCAATCCCTGCAGATGCATGTGTCCTGCTGGCTACACTGGCAAGGATTGTGACACCAAATACAAACCCTGCTCGCCGTCACCCTGCCAAAACGGTGGCACATGCCGCGCCAACGGACTCACCTACGATTGCAAATGTCCACGTGGTAAGTGAAATACATACAAATACATATAAACATATATATACATATATATATATACAATAAGTAAAACAAATATTTTTATTACTTTACCATTTAAATTCGATTTAAGTTTGATTTTTTTTAGCCATTTCTTGCTTTGTGAAAGCTTTCATTCAAATTAGTTTTATAAATTGGAGGCGCATATCGAATTCCTTTTGATTTAACAATATAATATGGGGAATATGAAGCACATCTCCACGAGAAATCATTCAATGTATTCTAGCTTATTTTTTTACAGCAACATATAAAGAAATAGCAATCATTTCGCGTTGCAACAACAATGGTAAAAAGTCAGTCATTATTCAATTGATACAAATTAGTAAGGGTATATAAATGTCTCAACCTACGCCAAATAATTATATAATTGAAGCTATTTATTTGTTCTTGACAAAACTGTATAGTGGGAATCCCCTAAAGTAGCACATCAAGTATTAATCGACGCACTTCATCAGAGAAAGTAGCCTTGCAGTTGTAGCTTCTCTTGCCATTCCCAAATTTCTCCTTATATAGAAAAATATATGTTTAAAACAAAGATATATACAAAAATGAACCATAAGCTGGGAGCTGAATCGAGAATCGGATTTAAGTGCAATAATTGCTCAACCCTTTGATATCTGACAACAACATTTTTGAAAAAAATAAAAAAATTCAGGGCCTTTGATGACTTTACATTTTTTGACATTGCTCCGAATATCTTTATACATAGCATACAAATTCTCATATGGACATAGTAAATTTTCGGAAAGGGGTTTTTCATCTATCGACAATAATTAAATTTATCGATTAATTATTTTTCTTAAAACCGAATTACTGCTTTGCAGCGACTTCCAATGCTCTTCCTTCCTCTTATTAAGGTATTTAGTATTATTATTAGTATAATACACACACACACACACACACACACACACACTCATACACACACATAAGCATGTGCATTTGCATTTGTTGCAAGTCATGTGCAAATGCATTTTTTTTATGTTAATTTGATTTGCGTTTGTTTAGCATTTTATAATCGATATTATATTGTGTTTGTGATATCGAAAGCCGTTTTCGAAAGGGGCAACGTCAAATGCTTTAACCGAATTCAAAGTGACCACCAGGTGCACCCCACTCCCCTCTATTTTTCGCACCAAACCCCCCCGCCGCTTTACTGCATTGACAATTGTCGCCCATTTAATATAGACATGTAAATTGCCCACATTTACGTATATATTTATGAAGGCATTTAAATGTGTGTGTGTGTTTGTGTGTGTGTGTATCTGTGTGTGTGTTTGCAATTTTCATTTAATTCACATCAATTGAAATGAATTACATTGTAGTGCAGCTCGGTGCGAATGGACGGCAATTGCAATGCGGACGGGGCACAGTTGGAGATTGGGCTTTGGTTGGTGGGAGTGGGGTGGGTGTGGGGTGGGTGTGGCTTCCCCATTTTTAATTGCGCCCAATCAAAAATTCTAATGAGCTCAGCTGAGCTGAGCTGAGCGTGCGAAAGTGTGACCAAAGGCGGCCATTTTATTGAACGGAACAAACCAATAATGAAACATCAACAGCAACAACAACAACAACAATAATAAGCTGAAAGGAATTTTTAAGATGCAGACAATAGAAAGAAACACAAAAAAAAAAGGAAAAAAAAAAATTAAACAAAATGCAATAATGCAATGGAAATGTTATAACGCCTTTTGTGCCAATGTTGGGCAACTGAAATTACAACAGCAACTATACAGCAACAACAACAACAACAAGAAGAAGAACAACAGCAATAGCAAACCAGTCGACACGACACGAAGCGCCCCGTGGACATCACGTTGGTAGCGCGGGAGATGCCAGTGGGAATTGTGGTTGCTGTTGTTGTTGTTGTTGTTATTCGAAGGAGGGGCGGAGTTGCACTCATTATGCAAAACGGGCGGCACAAAAAAGCCATAACAAAAGCTGATCGCTGACTCGCTGGCCTGCAACTTGTTTTCCCAGCAGCAACAGCAGCAGCAACAGCAGCAGCAGCGTACTTTGACTATGCCCCTTTACGCTAGCCACCCTTCCCCCACCCCGCCCATTCACCAACAGCACTACCTCTCGCTATCAATCACACCCTGCTACCCCACCCAGCTGCAGGACCCGGGAAGGCCAGTCAAATCAAGTTGAGAGTAGAGAGTTAAGAGTCAGTCAAAGGCATCCAAATCGAGCGCTGCCTTAATTTGCTCTGCTGGCCAAGCAAATTACAAATAAATCAGCAACGGCTCTCAGTCAACTCCAATGGACCATGGACGATGAACGATGGGTTTGGGATGGGATGGGATGGAATGGGATGCTGTTGGCTGTTGGCTGTTGTTGCTTGTTTGTTTCTTTATTATTACTTCGTTTTTTTTTTTCTTTTTGCTTTTTGTTGCGATGTGCTTAAGCACAGTTACGCCCTAAGGAGGTCATGCACAATTCCAAAATAAAACACTAGCAGAGAGAAGAGAAAGAGAGAGAGAGAGATAGAGAGAGAGACGGGAACAGAGGAGCAGAAGAGAAGAGGATCATCATTCAATGCTGAGCAAATGGGATTCGTTTTTCTTGTCTTGGAAAGAAATATGAAAAATGTGAGGCAAACTTGCGCATAAAATGCACTGGTCAACACAAGGGGTTGGTAGTGGGAGGGGCGGGGCCGGCAGTGGCCGGGGGAGGCCATCTCAAGTCAAGCTTGCAAACGAGTTTGGTCCCCGCGTGGGCAGCAACAGCAACAGCAGCAGCAGCAACAGTTGAGATGCAATTCAAACTTGGGCCACCATTTGGCTCGTGGCGAGTCATGACTCAGAAGAACCACACACACACACACACACACACATACATACACACACTGGTCGATAGTCGTCGTTGCACTTATCGATTATGCCCAACATTTGAATTTGTATAGCATTGAAAACAAAGAGAAAACGAATAAAATAAAACATTTATATTTACATATATTTAATAAAAAGGCTATTTTTAGAAATGCTTTTATGAAAAATACAAATGCAAATATAAAATTTAGTGGCAAGAGCTAATGTGAATAACATTGTTGCATTCGAAAAATGTCAATTTCAATGCAAATAAATTTTCATTGTTATTAACAATATTTATCAAACAAAATTCAACTTTCTAAATGCAACATTTTTAAGGAATTTGTTCAGTTTTTCAAAGTATTTTAATTGTTGTAAAAATAGGGACAAATAAGTTAAGACTAAATGCTTGGACAAAAAGGCTGCATTTGGTTGTTGTCACAGGTCGTCGTTTCACCCAACGGGCCAACAAACTCATGCTAATTGTTGCAACCAAACATATTGTTTCTATCTATCTATATGCCTCTGTAACCGGTGCTTGGGGGGGGGGGTGGGCTGCATAATTCTGGCATGCAGTGTTACTTGTCTTTGCATTTGCAACGTGTCATTTGCTTTTGCGGTTTGAAAGTCACTGGAGCAGCTGCTCTACAGGGTTCAAAGTGCCACTAAGTGACTGGGTAACCGTCGATTGTTGTTTGTGCGGCGTGAAACATGTGTGCGGCAGATCAGCAGATGCTTGTTGTTGCTGCTGTTGCTGCTGTTGTTGTTGCATGCCCTGCCTTGGTTTATTTTTAAAAGTATGCATTGAAAATGCCACTCTCCAGTTTCCATTCCAGGCCCAGGCAACAAGTTGCAGTCCCCCAACCAACACATACACACACAACTACATAATCATAATAATAATAAAAAAAAAAATGCCCATAAAAAATGAGGAGAAAAAAACGGTGCACAAGCAAACACAACAACAACTAAATCGATCAGCCCAGCGCAACAACAACAAGCAATGACAATAACTGGGCTAGGACAGAGAGCTCCTAGCATGTGTATATGTACATATTGCTGTCTGTATGTGCCTCTGTGTGTGTGTGTATGTGTAAGTGTGTTTTGGGCCCTTCTTTTAAGACCAAAACGAAGCGAAACCGACCAAGCAAGAAAATCCATTAAAAAAAAGCTGTGGGCGAGCAGAGCCGAGTCGCAAAGAGCGCGCGAAGCTTTCAATGCATGCACACAAACACAAACCCATATATATATTTATATATACATCCATACATACAACAGACAGAGAGCGAGAGCAGCATATATTGTATGGTGCGACAATGATGGACTTATCAGGTGAAGGCGGGGTACATAAAGTGCGATTTAATTCCTCGAATGAGGCACAAAGTAAAGCGCAATGTACAAAGTCGAAGTCCGAAGCGTAGCCAAACACACACATACACATACACAACCAGACACACGCACAGAGCATAAAAGTAGTAGAAAACTCGATCGAGGCGAGCCGAGTGAGTGCCCAACGAAAGCCGAAGCAAGAGCTGTTGACGAAGCTGGCGCGCAGCATAAGCAACATTTATACATTGTTGTTGTTGGTATTGTTGTGGTTCTGTCTGTGTTTCTTTTAATGTGTGTATGCATGTGGTTGGGGGAGCGAGCGAGAGAGCGCGCTCGTGGACAACGCTCGTTGCGCTTGTTTGCTTGGCGCGCATTCAGATAGCTGCCTGGCCAGATATGAGACCGTGGGAAAGAACAACCAAAGACGTGTTGTACACACACACACACTCTGCCATATATATATATATATGTGTGTGTATGTATGCGCATGCGAGCGTCTTTTTTACTTCTTTACATTTTGTTTGCTCATTCGCTTCGCATGCGCAGCGTCGCGCAGTTTTTTCTTTCGTTTTACTTTTGTTGTTGTCTTCTGGTGTGTATGTATTTACATATGTTTGTTTGTATGTTTATATATGTACGTACGTACATAAATACACACAATGCCGCAGGCGCAACTTTGCAGAGAGTGCGCACAGCCGTACAAGAGAGAGGAAGATTTGCCTGAAGATCGAGATGGGGTGAATTAGGAAACAGCGCCGGCTGTTCTCGAATTCGGCTCAGTTTACCTGTATTGCACTCTCTTAGAGCTCTCTCTCATCGCTCTCTATCTTACCCTCCCTCATACCCACAGTATAGCTTTGACTACATCTGTCTGCCGAAACATGTGCAACACAGCTGCATACGCCGCCAAACAGATACGTACAGACATACATACATGCATACGTTCATACATACATATATTATGTACATATGTAGGAACATATTTTAAGCGCTCTCTATGCTTTGTGCGGATTCATCGCATTGCCTGGCAACCACTTTTTGATCATGCCCTGGCCAGTTGTTTTTGTTGTTGCTGTTGTTGCTGTTGTTGTTATTTTTGTTGCTGTAAACGTTTTCGTTTATTGAAGCATTTTATGATGCTGTGTTGTTGTCCATAAATCTGTTTATGCACTTCATTGAACACATGTACACATGTACACATGTACACATGTACACATGTACACATGTACACATGTACACATGTACACATGTACACATGTACACATGCACACACAATTGCACACATGCTCTCGATAGCAGTGTGACCGCCCATTGGTATTTTTGGTATTAAAAGGGAGCTTGAAAATATAATTTTAATATTTGATGGCAAACATTGATAAACTTAACTCATTCCACATCTCCATATGATCCTGTTATTCACGTTTACTTAATATACTCACCACCGTTATACAATATATATTTCGGTAGAATTTCCAGCTAAAACATACGTTTCAATTGTTATTATTATAGGCATATAGGGGTATGCGAATGTGAATCAGAAACGTTTAAAGCAAACCCTTTGTGTGGTTCATCATATAAGTAAAGTAATTTATTGTAATGTTTTATTTAGGTTTTTAAATAGGAAAGTTATTTGTTTCAATAATGACAACGACCATCAGATAAAGTCGGTTAGTCACCGCAATTGACGTTATATTTAAATTACCGCAAATACTTTGTAGTTTATATTAAAATAATCCAAAGATTTAATTTATTTTTCCAATTAAAAATTTTAATCTATTTATAAATTTTTAGGCTTCGAGGGCAAAAATTGTGATCAAAACATTGATGATTGCCCCGGGAATCTTTGCCAGAATGGCGGCACCTGTGTGGACGGCATCAACGACTATCGCTGCAATTGCCCGCCGAATTTTACGGGACGCTACTGTGATGTGGATGTGGACGAGTGCGCCCTGCGTCCGTCCGTCTGCCAGAATGGGGCCACCTGCACGAACACCCATGGCACATACAGTTGCATCTGTGTGAACGGCTGGGCGGGCAGCGATTGTAGCGAGAATATCGATGATTGTGTCCAGGCAGCGTGCTTCTATGGTGCGACATGCATAGATGGCGTTGGCAGCTTCTATTGCCGTTGCACGCCGGGCAAGACGGGATTGCTGTGCCATTTGGACGATGCATGCACCTCGAATCCCTGCCACTCAGACGCCATATGCGATACGAGTCCAATCAATGGTTCGTATGCGTGCTCCTGCGCCACCGGTTACAAGGGCATCGACTGTTCCGAGGATATTGACGAGTGCGATCAGGGATCGCCGTGTGAGCACAATGGCATCTGTGTGAATACGCCGGGTTCGTTTATGTGCAACTGCTCGCAAGGATTTACGGGACCACGTTGCGAGACCAATATCAACGAGTGCGAATCGCATCCCTGCCAAAACGAGGGCAGCTGCTTGGATGATCCGGGCACCTTCCGTTGCGTCTGCATGCCCGGCTTTACCGGCACCCAGTGCGAAATTGATATCGATGAGTGCCAGTCGAGTCCCTGCCTGAACGATGGCATCTGCCACGACAAGATAAATGGCTTCAAGTGTAGCTGTGCGCTGGGATTCACCGATGTCCGCTGCCAGATCAATATCGATGATTGCCAATCGCAGCCGTGCCGGAACAATGGCATCTGTCGGGACTCCGTTGCCGGCTACAGTTGCGAGTGTGCTCCTGGTTATACGGGTGCCAGCTGTGAGATCAACATCAACGATTGCGATTCGAGTCCATGCCACCGGGGCAAGTGCATCGATGGCGATAATAGTTTCAAGTGTGCCTGCGATCCCGGCTTCACCGGCTATCTCTGCCAGAAGCAGATCAACGAATGCGAATCGAATCCCTGTCAATTTGGTGGCCATTGTGTCGATCGTGTCGGCAGCTATCTGTGCCACTGTCTGCCCGGCACAAGTGGCAAGAACTGTGAGATCAATGTGAACGAATGCCACAGCAATCCGTGCAACAATGGCGCCAGCTGCATCGACGGCATCAACTCCTACAGCTGCAGCTGTGTGCCCGGCTTCACCGGCCAGCACTGCGAACTCAACGTGGACGAATGCGCCAGCAATCCGTGCGCCAACAATGGCGTCTGCATGGACCTGGTCAATGGCTACAAATGCGAGTGTCCACGCGGCTTCTATGATGCCCGCTGCCTCAGCGACGTGGACGAGTGTGCCTCGAGTCCATGTGTCAACGAGGGACGCTGCGAGGATGGCATCAACGAGTTCATCTGCCACTGCCCGCCCGGCTATGCCGGCAAGCGCTGCGAACAGGACATCGATGAGTGCGCCAGCAATCCATGCCAACATGGCGGCAGCTGTTTCGACAAGCTAAACGCCTTCAGCTGCCAATGCATGCCCGGATATACGGGCCACAAGTGTGAGACGAACATCGATGATTGCCTGAGCAATCCGTGCGCCAATGGCGGCACCTGCATCGACAAGGTGAATGGCTACAAGTGCGTCTGCAAGGTGCCCTACACCGGCCTCAACTGCGAGAGCCAATTGGATCCGTGTGCCAGCAATCGTTGTCGCAACGAGGCCAAATGCACGCCCAGCCACAATTTCTTGGATTTCTCGTGCACCTGCAAGCTGGGCTATACGGGTCGCTATTGTGACGAGGATATCAATGAGTGTGGTTTCAGCTCACCGTGCCGCAATGGGGCAAGTTGTGTGAATGTGCCCGGTTCGTATCGGTGTCTCTGCACCAAGGGCTACGAGGGACGGGATTGTGCCATCAATACCGATGACTGTGCCTCGTTTCCCTGCCAGAATGGCGGCACCTGTCTGGATGGCATTGGTGACTATTCGTGCCTCTGCGTCGATGGCTTCGATGGCAAACACTGCGAAACGGACATCAACGAGTGCCTCAGCATGCCCTGCCAGAATGGTGCCACCTGTCATCAGTATGTGAACAGTTATACGTGCACCTGCCCCCTCGGCTTCAGTGGCATCAATTGCCAGACAAACGATGAGGATTGCACAGAGAGCTCCTGTCTCAACGGTGGCAGCTGCATCGATGGCATCAATGGCTACAATTGCAGCTGCCTCGTTGATTTTAGTGGCGCCAATTGTCAATACAAGTTGAACAAATGCGATTCGGGACCGTGCTCCAATGGTGGCACATGCCACGAACAGCGAGACGGTTATACGTGCCACTGCCCCAGCGGCTATACGGGTAAACAGTGCTCCGACTATGTGGACTGGTGTGGCCAATCGCCATGCGAGAATGGCGCCAGTTGCAGCCAGCTGAAGCATCAATTCAATTGCAAGTGTGCCGCCGGCTGGACGGGTAAACTGTGCGATGTGCAGACGATCAGTTGCCAGGATGCGGCACAGCGCAAGGGATTGAGCATGAAACAGCTGTGCAACAATGGCACATGCAAGAATCATGGCAACAGCCACGTCTGCTACTGCAGCCAAGGATATGCGGGCAGCTATTGTCAGCAGGACATCGATGAGTGTGCATCGCAGCCCTGCCAGAATGGCGGCACCTGTCGGGATCTGGTTGGTGCGTACGAGTGCAGTTGCCGTCAGGGCTTCCAGGGTCAGAACTGTGAGCTGAACATTGATGATTGTGCACCGAATCCTTGCCAGAATGGCGGCACTTGTCATGATCTTGTGCAGCGCTTCAGCTGCAGCTGTCCACCCGGCACATTGGGCATCCTCTGTGAACTGAATCATGATGATTGTGTGCCCGGCGCTTGCCACAACAATGGCAGCTGCATCGATCGCGTCGGCAGTTTTGAGTGCTCCTGTCCGCCCGGATTTGTTGGCGCTCGCTGCGAGGGTGACATCAATGAGTGCCTCAGCAATCCCTGCTCGAATGCGGGCACCCTGGATTGCGTCCAGCTGGTGAACAACTATCACTGCAATTGCCGGCCCGGCCACATGGGACGGCATTGTGAGCACAAGGTGAACTTTTGCGCGCAGTCACCTTGCCAGAATGGAGGCGCCTGCAGCACCAAGCAGAGCGGCCATCATTGCGTCTGTGCCGATGGCTACTATGGCAAGAACTGTGAGTTCAGTGGCCAGGATTGTGACTCGAATCCCTGCCGTGCCGGCAACTGTATCATCGACGATGCCGGCGGCTATCACTGCGAATGCAGTCGCGGCACTGCCGGGCAACACTGCGAGATTGACACCATGGACGAGTGCCAGCCGAATCCGTGTCTGCAAGGCGCTGCCTGCGATAATCTTCTCGGTGATTACGATTGCCTCTGTCCGAGCAAGTGGACCGGGAAACGTTGCGAGATCTATGATGCCAGCTATGCCGGTTGGTCGGGCAATGCCAATGGTGGCATCAATTCCAATCACAACAACAACAATGGCAACAACAATAACAATGGTAACAACAATGGCAACAATAATGGCAACAACAACAACAACAACAACATGGGCAACAACAACAACAATGGCCCCGCCGGCATCTATGCGGCGGATCTGGAACAGCAGCGAGCAATGTGCGAGAAGCGTGGCTGCCCCGAGAAGCAGAGCAACGGCGTCTGCGACTCCGAGTGCAACACATATGCATGCAACTTTGATGGCAACGACTGCTCGCTGGGCATCAATCCGTGGGCGAACTGCACAGCGCCCGAATGTTGGCGCGTCTTCATGGATGGCCAGTGCAATGAGGACTGCAACAATGCCGCCTGCCTCTACGATGGACGCGACTGTGAGCAGAAGCTGAAGCGCTGTGCGGCCATCTATGATGCCTACTGTCAGAAGCATTACGGGGATGGCTACTGCGATTATGGGTGCAACAATGCCGAGTGCAGTTGGGATGGACTCGACTGTGAGCAGTCGGAGCAATCGCCCCAACTGGCGGAGGGTGCCATGTCTGTGGTGATGCTGATGGATGTGCGACAATTTCGAGCCGAACAGGCGCAATTCTTGCGCGAGATGAGCCATGTGCTTCGCACCACGGTGCGTGTTAAGAAGGATGCTTTGGGCAACGACATGATCTTCAGCTGGAAGGGTGCCTCACGCATGCCCGATATCCAAGACTCGGAATTTGGGCGCAAGCACAAGATACTCTACACGCATCGGAATGGACAGACGGGCATACAGATCTACTTGGAGATTGATAATCGCAAGTGCACCGAATGCTTTAATCGTGCCACAGAAGCAGCCGAATTTCTAGCTGCCTCTGCCGCAAAGCATACGTTTGCCAACCGTTATCCCATTTATAGTGTGCGTGGCGTTCAGAGTCCGGGTGAGGGGGATGGCGCTGAATCGCCGGCGAATGTGAAATATGTTATTACCGGGATTGTGCTCGTCCTCATCCTGTTTGCGTTCTTTGGCATGGTGTTGAGCACACATCGAAAGCGGGCGCATGGCGTCACCTGGTTCCCGGAGGGTTTTCGTGCACCAGCCGCCGCTGTAATGTCCCGTCGTCGTCGCGATCCCCATGGCCAGGAGATGCGCAACCTCAATAAACAAGTTGGCCTCTCCCAATCCCAGCAACACCAGATGCCCGGTGGCGTTGGCAGCGTTGCTGGCAGCCATTGGTCCGACGATGAATCCGACATGCCACAGCCAAAGCGTCAGCGTGGCGATCAGCTCAACAGCCAACTGGTCGGTGGCAGTGTCGCGGGTCTGACCAGTGTTGGCTATGCCAGCGATCACACAATGATCAGCGAATACGAGGAGGCGGATCAACGGGTCTGGTCGCAGGCGCATCTCGATG